>MU787194.1:7116-21761 GCA_026770625.1 Nicotiana glauca
CCTGCGCTCACTAGGGGTGTGTACAGACTCCGGAGGGGCTCCTACAGCCCAAGCGCAATATCATAAGGCCTTAAAGCCTTCACACATCACACTCGAGGCCTGAAAGCCTCCTCACATAACACTCGAGGCCTGGAAGCCTCCTCGCATCACTCAACATATCCTCACATATGGCCCTCGGCCTCAATCAGTCCAGAAAATAATCACAAGCCACTTGGGCATCAGTAAAACAATAGTGCTTAGCTCAAACAACATTATAAATATCATTTAAATCTCAAGTTGAGTATACATGTATCTGAGTTCATGAAATAGTATAATTCATTTGGACTGAGTTCAAATAATATTTCAATTAGGGAGGAAAATAGTGATGTAAATCCACAAAAGATTTCAAGTAATTGGCACGAAGCCCGAATATGGCAATAAGCCCAAATCATGGTGAAAAACAGTAAATCTTTATCAAATACGCGGTAAAATATCAACTGGGATGGACCAAGTCACAATCCCCAATAGTAAATGACCCCGCGCTAGTCATACAATGCGTGTCTCACCTCAACATAGCACTACGTTGTGCAAATCCGGAGTTTCAAACCCTCAGGACATCATTTAAAATCATTACTCACCTCGAACCGGTGGAATTCCTCGCTCGCGACGCCTTTTCCCCTCAAATTGGCCTCCACGCGCGTCGAATCTAACCAAAACCAGAGCGAATACATTACAATATGCAAATGGGACATTACCCAATCGAAAAATATCAAAATTCACGAAATTTCCAAAACCCGAGCCCCGGGCCCACGTCTTGAAAAATTATAAAATTAACATCGCCGGCTTCCTTATCTCGCCACGAATCTAACCATGTAAAAATCATTCAATTCCCATATCATTTCGACCCTCAAATCCTTGATTCTATCCAAGAGGATTTTCTACCCTTTTCCAACAAAATTCTCTGATTCAACGCTAAAACTCATAATAGATTCAATTTATACAACCAAAATTTAGTTAAGAACACTTACCCCGTTGCTCTCTATAAAAATCGGACCAAAAATCGCCTTAACCGAGCTCCAAATCGTCAAAAATGGGAAATGGGAACGAAGTCCCATTTCCAGAACTTTACCTTTCTGCCCAGGCCTATTTCCGCTTCTGCGATACAAATGTCGCTTCTGCGGTTTCCCTCATTTTGCCCAGGACCGCTTCTGCGGTCCATTTTTCGCAAAAGCGAGATCGCTTATGCGGTCCAATCGTCCGCTTCTGCGGTAGCTGCCCAATCCCTACGTTCCGCTTCTGCGACTTTCCTTTCGCTTCTGCGGAAGCGCTTTTGCGGTCCATTTCCGCAGAAGCAAAAATGCCAGATACCAGAACCCTTCAGCAGTCCTAAAACCCTAAATTTCATCCCGTTAGCCATCCGAAATTACCCCGAGGCCCCCGGGACCTCAAACAAAAATACCAATACATCCTATAACGTTATTCAAACTTGTTCAAATCATCAAAACACCATCGTTAACATCAAAATCATCAAATTTCACCAAATCAAAGCCCAAGTTCTTCAAGAACTTCCGAAATGCACTTTCGATCAAAAAACCCGACCAAACGATGTCCGAATGACCTGAAAATTTACAGACATATCCAAAATCACCTAACGAAGCTACTGCAACTCTCAGAATTCGATTCCGATCCTCAGATCAAAATCTCACCTATCAACCGGAATTCGCCAAAATTCAAACTTCGCCAATTCAAGCCTAATTCTACACCGAGCCTCCAAAATCAATTCCGATCGCACTCCTACATCACAAATCATCCCCCGAAGCTAACCAAATCGCCGGAATTCACATCCGAGCCTTCTAAATATATAGTCAACTTCCGGTTGACTTTTCCAAAATAAGCTTCCTTCAAAGAGACTATGTGCCTCATTTCCAACTAAAACCAATTCAATTCTATCCGATCAACTCAAATACTGATATTGAAACATAGAGCAACATAATATGGGAGAAACGGGGCGGTAACTCACGTGACAACGGGCCGGGTCGTCACAGACTTCAATTTTTTTTTTGAAATTGGGAGGCAAATCGTGATTGTAGGACGCTAATTAAGCTGATAGATGGGGACGGGAGATGCAGTTACAAATTAATTCCTATATTTAAGGGATCTTTCTTTTATCATATTTTGTACATAAATAGTAAATATAGATACACAATGTAATTTTTATGGAACCTAAAGAAAAGTGGTTAATAAGTTTCTAATATAGTATAGCTAGGTAAAAATCCCTTTGAAAATTAACAAAAAAATATTAAGGAAGAGTTTTCTCTTAATGTCCGGCCTCCTATTGGGCCGTAGCTAAAGTGAGGAGAAAGTATACAAACGGTCATTCTTAGGGTTACTGTTATGGAATTAGTCAGAACTTATTTTGTGATGAAAATTTAAACTAAGAATTTTAATTTTAGAATAATTCAGAACATTTGCACACGTGTAATTCCTAAATGCTAGCCCTTTAAATTGGCTACCTAGTATAATTTCCACCTAATGAGAGTACGCAATTTTAGTCAAAGTAGGTTGTTTACTCACATGCAAAATAAAGTAAAAATTGCATGGGACGCCCCTTTTTAACTTGTACCCGCTTTGTTTTTTAGTTCGCATCCGTACTCATTTTTGTTGTTAAAAGCATTTTAAAAATACGATTTTGCCATTCTTTATAAAAGACCACTTTCTCTTCAAGTATATTGCATATTGTCTCTTATCTCTATCTCTCTCTCCTTCTTCGCGATTTTGAATTGTTCTTCTCGGAAATCAAACGGTTTTCGGCATTGCATTCTTCTTGATTTTGCAACTGTTTCTTTCCCAACAACATTAAGTGTAATCACGGGTACAATTTTAATTGTTGCTTTTGTACATTGCATTAGCTTTCTATGGGGTTTTAATTTAGGATTACTTTTATGATTTAATTTCTAGATTTTTGTTGACAGTAATCGTATTGAATTATTTTTTTATTTGTGCTAAAATAGTTTCCTATGGTTTACTTTGATTAGTGCATTAATTTTGTAGGTCTTACTTATACGATTAGTATTTTTAGATTTTCTAAAACTGTGTTTGTGTTTTTGATGAAAATTCTATATATTCTTTAGTGATTTTTGGAGACATTAATTTTTTTAAATATTTTGAGACTTAAATAGTTGATGCTATTAAAATATGAAGTTTATAATACTTCAAGGATAATTTAATTCTAGGAGTTGAAGTTTTGTTTTATGTTTTGTATAAGAAAAGTATTGTCATGATAAAAAATTCACTAAAGGTCGTGATGGCGCCTAACGCCGCCATCATGCAAGCCAACAGTGAATGGTCAACTTAATAAACTATTTTAGTATTTAAAATAAGAAATTTTATTAATTAAATAGTACAAAATAGGATTTACAAGGTGAAATAATAAAACAATTCATGAGCCATCATGCTAAACCTCTAGTAGAAACCTCCAAAATCCGGTGTGACAAGTGCATGCACATCTATTAATGAGTACAACAGTAACACAACATCCGTCTGAAATACAAGTTAGATAGGGAAATATAAATAACTCTGATGGAGACTCTGTATGCTGCGGATCGTAACAAGGAAGTGCAGCTCACCATAAAGTCCCTGCAATAGCCATGCTTCTGCACCTAGAGGACCACCAGAAACATATATGTATACCTGCGCAATAAGTGCAGGAAGTGCAACATGAGTACGTAAATCAACGCGTACCCAGTACATATCTAGCCTAACCCCAGAGAAGTAGTGATGAGGGGCCGACATCGATACTTACTAGTGGTCCAATAAGAAAAATACAGTAAGAAGTAAACGGATATGTGGTAGAGTAAATAAACGAAATAAACAAGTATAAATACGTGGTGCAATCCCCCTCTCAACAATAAACTCAAACTCTCGATTAGCAGTTACTTCCTCAACTAGTGTGTGTGTGTGTGTGTGTGTGTGTGTGTATAATGAAACTCACCAGATAGGTCATCATAATTCAAATCAAGAAAACTCCCAGATACTTGGGCCTTTTGGAAATTAATATGCACGATTCCATAGGAATATTTTATAGAAATGCCCGGGCGTACGGGCCGATCCCATCATAATCTGGTATATAACCACAGATGGATCTATTATATTGCCAAGGTGAACAACTCCCTTCCATGAGAGTGTGATACATAGTCCTACGAAGCGTACGACTCGAACCAACATATTGTGCACACTTCCGATGGTCGAACGGCACGAACCATAGATATATCTATCCTGCCGAGGCAAACGGCCCGATCCCATTAGATTAAGAAGCTTTGATGGGTCTTTGACCCCACTCACGAAGGGACATGTGAGTTATAAGAAGCTTTGGGGGAAACTTTCGATGAAAACACATAATGCAGTAGAAATTCATAAGAGTAGTACAATTTTTTTGCGGCTAATCATGAAGCCCGTCGAATCTCTACAATAGTGAGTATATCATTCTATGCAAGTCTAGTATCAAGTCGTAATGCGAAATAAAGGAATTAAACGAGCAAAGATAACCCATAGAGTACAAGTATAGCATGGTGTGAACCTAATTCTACCCGGACAATAACATGAATATAACTACGTACAGATTCTCGTTACCTCGTGTGTACGTAGCCCCCGCAACAATTAACACATATCAAATACATCACCTAGGGGTAGTTTCTCCCTCTTAGAGTTAGACAAGAGACTTACCTCGCTTCACAACCATATTCATGATTCCAATAAACCATTGTCTCGCGAATTGGTGTCCGAAAGATTCAAATCTAGTCACAAACAATTCAATATACTCAACACAAATCGTAGAAATTAATTCCATATGAAATTGCTAATCTTCCGAGTAAAAATCCAAAATTCATCTCAAAATTCAATAGTAGGACCCACGTCTCGAATCTCGAAAAAACTCACGATATCCGAACACCTATTCTGAGACGAATCTAAACACACAAAACTTATCAAATTCCGATATCGGATTGCCTTTCAAATCTTCATTTTATATTTTTAGAAGATTTTAAAAAAATCTGATTTTTCTTCCATTCATTCATGGATTCATGATGTAATTAAGTATGGAATCATGAAATATGATTAATATAGGATAAGGAACACTTACCCTAATTTTTCCCTTGAAAACCTCTAAAAAATCTCCCTTTCCCGAGCTACAAATTGTTAAAAATGAAAAATGGGACGAGGTCCAATTTTCAAAACATAAATTTGCTGCCCAGTCATTTACTCTATGCGATCATGACCAAACTCCCACGATCACGAAGCACAAAATTTTTCTAGCATTTTTTTACTCTATGAGATCGCGGCTATTCTCCCGCGATCGCGAAGAACAAATTTTTCCAACAGCCTTCTCCAATTTTTGTAGACTGCCTCTAGTATAATGGTCATAACCTTTTGTACAAAACTCCGAATAAAAAGTGGTTCAACTTTCTGAAAACTAGAACCAAGATCTACAACTTTTATGTTTTGGTCATCTCCCAATTCTTTATAGATTTTGAGATATTAGCTTCCAAAGTCAGTCTTGTACAACACAAATTTCTTCTTTGCGATTTTCAAACATCTTCCCGGACAACCTATAATGTACCAACCATAACTTTTCGTACACAACTTCAAATGCAAAATGGTTTGATTTTCTGAAAACTAGACACAAAGAGCAACAACTTCCAGTTTTTGGATCATCTCCAAATTCCTTATAGACTGCGAGATATAAGCTTCAAAAGTTGGTTAGTGCATTAGAAAGTTTCCTCTACGCGATCGCGAAAGATATTCCGCAATCACGAATTACAGACCAATTCTTCCATTTTACTCATCGCGATCGTAGCCACTTCCTCACGATCACATAGTACACCGCTATAGCCAAAAATCAGCAGCTAAAAATGGCCTAGAAATGGTCCAAAACCACCCCGAAACTCACCCGAGCCCATCGGGACCCTTTCAGAATATACCAACAAGTCTCAAAACATATCACGACTTAGTCAAGGCCTCAAATCACATCAAACAATGCTAAAAACGAATCACACATCAATTCAAGCCTAATGAAACTAAGAAATTTCATCTTCTACATTTGATGCCAAAACCTATCAAATCAATTCTGATTGACCTCAAATTTTGCACACAAGTCATAAGACATTACAGAACTACTCCCACTACCAGAATTGGAATCCGACCCCGATATAAAAAAAGTCTACTCCCGGTCAAACTTCCAAAAACCTTCAACTTCCAACTTTCCCCAAACGACCCGAAATGACCTACAGGCCTCCAAATCCACATCCGGACACGCTCCTAAGATAAGAATCACCATACGGAGCTATTCCCAGGCCCGAAATCACAAACGGACATCGATAACATTAAAATACAATTCAACCCAAATTCATGAAATTCTTTCAAAATGCCAACTTTCCACATAAGCATAGTAACACTCCTGGGTCATCCAAACCCGAGCCCGGCATATGCCCTAGTCCATAATCATCATGCAAACCTATTGGATCCTTTAAATCTCTATTCCGAGGTCATTTGCTTAAAAGTCAAACCTTAGTCAACTCTTCCAACTTAAAGCTTCCGAAATGAGAATTTCCCATCTGAATTAACTCCGAACTTCCCAAAATTAAATTGTGACCACACGTGCAAGTCATAATACCTGAAGTGAAGCTACTCAAGGCCTCAAACCGCTATATAACGTGCTAGAGCTCAAAATGATCGATCATGTTATTACCTTCTCTCCCACTTAAACATATGTTTGTCTTCAAACGTGCTAAGAACTGCTCAGGAGTTGTCCAAAATCACTTTTTAACACCTCGTTTACCTACTCATGCCACCACAACTCAGTTGAGTACATTAGCTCGAGATAGTTTGAAGATTCTCCTTTCTTAGTCAATAGTCCTTAAGACCAAAATCCAACCTTCGAATTTCCCTACTAGGCCTGACTCTAGCATACGAACACCGTATCAATCACCATACTCTGTACCAAACATGATCGCACACATTTTCTAAATTTACACTATGCACTGCGAAATTTACATGGCCATAATAACGTCTTCTGACAACCATAACTGCAATTTCATGAATTCGATGCTCGTAATACACCTCATAACACACAATAGCCTGATCCAACTCTCGCAATACCGCCACGTGAAAGAGATGTGTAGAAACTAATAACCAACTACCGAATCGGCAAATCATGGAGTCTCTCTTCCTGACAAGGACCTTTTCCTCATTCTGAACTAAATAACAATACTTACTCTTTAATATACCCTTCATAACTCCGATCGCACTGAATCCCAGGTCCAATAACCTTGTCTCACCCAGTACAAGCTACTCTGGCAATAAGCCACCACAAACATTATCTAAGGTTTCATATGACACCATCATTGTGCCAACAATCTACAACTTGAATATAACACATAAGGAAGAACGAACTCTGGAAAAGAACTATCCAGCCCAAGTGATGAATAAAATGACTATCAAATACTATGAGCCTTTCTCAAAGGCAAGAAATAGGACACACAAAATAAATATAAGGGACCGTGCTTAACATCTCACTGTTGCAGCATGCAACCCAATCCAATATGACATTGTTGCAGCATGCAACCTGATCCATACAACATACCTGCGGAGGTGTGCCACCTATTCCAAACAATATACCCATGGCAGCGTGGCACCCGATCCGCACAACATACCTATGGCGGCATGCCAACCGATCCAAACAATATACCCGTGGCAGTATGCCACCCAATCTTCTCATAAAAATAAAAAAACACACATTAAGTCGTAACTCTTATACTCACAAAATATCCGAAGAGCAACCACAAATACGCCAAGTGCATAATACAAAATCCTGGGAAGATGGGTAGCACCATACGCTATGAAACTCAAGCACAACTAAGTTGCGATATATGATCTGCATCTCGAGAGCCATCCTGTCCACATAACACCACCACTACACGAGACCTCAACACATGTCCGAATAATCAAGTCGTCTCACAACCAACATGACACAATAGAGTATTACATGAAATAGCTGACGACGAAAATAACATCTAATGCCCGAATACTCCTCTATAAGAAATGCTATGTTGAATGAACACACCCTGCCAGGTGTAGAGCACACATCCGTATTTCGACCCAATCAACGGACCTCAAGCTGATTTTGATCGTATCGTACTAGGATAATAATCTTTCAAGGATCCACAATAACCCTTTTCCATGACACACTTGACCCATTAACGGACCTCAAGCCGATTTTGATCGTATCATACTAGGATAATAATCTTTCATGGATCCACAATAACCCTTTTCCATGATACATAAGAACAAACATCAAATCCAGAACAAACTCACACAGTCCACAGTCTAAGGAATAGAATGCCTCTCAGCTAAACTCTTGCATTTGCGATGTTACCATAACCTCCATACTTGGTTTCAATTTTTAACAATCAAGTGACTAACTTGTCACACTTATACAAATCTCCCTGTGGGGAATGCTCCCACGACTTTCCGCTCAGGCAGCAAAGTCTACACATCCGTACCACTAATTGTTCTAATTCTGTAAAGAGAATCAAAATACACAAAGCCTCTTCCACAGAACACCTTTCTTAGGTGACATTAAAGAATGCCAGATTACTCTGAACATCTAAATTCACCCCTACTCATCCGAGTTTGTGGCATTCTATCAACACCGAACCACTACCTTGACCTTCAACTTCCAGTTCACATATTTACCATAACCCTCGACCTACTAGTGGAATAACCACTTAATTGGCTAGAAACCTTTCACTTAGCTCATTTCAAGAGAAACAATGCAACACACAATTGAATTCTAAAACCATAGAAAATACAAACCTTAAGTCATGATCTAAGTCACCATAACTCTTCCTAGATCCATTTACACTACAAAGCCATTCAAATTAAATACCTCCCAAATCAACCAAGTGGTGGTGGCACTCAAGCCCAAGTGTACAACCACAAACTACATGTATAACTTTATGCTGAAGAAACTAATCACTGCCACAATCATGCTGATTCAACCATTACTAACCGACCCAGCTTGTTCTAATTTATTCTCTACTTGCCCTAGAAATAATAATAGCTCCATTCAAATGTAGCAAACCAAATCTGTGCTCGTCCTGAGTGACCCGCTTCATGAGACCACATTATCTCATTACTCATGAATCATCTCATATTCTCCTTACGCGTACAATAACATCTCCAACTGGTACACCCATTCTGCAAGACTTTCCGCGAATCGAATGTATTTCTTTCTTTCCTCCAATACTGCACTGCATACCCAATGATAACATAGAGCATCTAAAGTCCTTAGGCGTTGCACTTAAATTCTTAAACCTACTAGGACCACTGTTGAGAGTCACTTACACTGACTTGGTCCCGAATATAAGCCAAACTCTAGTGCTCTACTAGCATGTGAACACCCTATCGAAGAAGTACCTGACTCAATTCTTTTCCTTTTACATTACACCCACAAGAAGCATAAACTCCGAGCCTTCCAAAAACCTAAAACATGAGTCGATAAGGCCCAAATATAACACACATTCCTCAAATTATTTGCTCAAATTACCACTGATATTTTTTGTCCTTAGTCATAATAACCTACCAATAAACCGATAACTCGAAACATCACAAGTAGATAACCACGCCATCCAATCCTAGACGGTGGAGTTTCCCCCCACTTAGATTGAAGCTACAACTACATAACCTTGGAATCCACCAAGATTCCTTCTACCCCACTGACATCAACTGAAAGTCCAACAATACATTCAAAACTCATAGTCATGTTGCAACCAAATAAAATTTGTAGACCTAGTAATTATCCACCATGATTTCCAAATTGCTCTAAACTTTCCTCAAGGCATGTTGCTATCCTATCACAGAACCCATATCTCTGACACTCTCCCACTTTGGTTAAACTCTTGCCTTTAAGCAACTTCTCGACTTCTGCTTTTTCATACTTGACCTACTAGTAATTCAACTATCACGAGACTCTTTCACCATGTCCTTCCTTATCCCTCGCTTCCCAAATACTACCTCAAAGCAAATTCTATCTCACTACAAGAAAACAGTTACTTTGTGGGAGTTTTTTGGTCAAATTGTGACGGTTTTTGACTCCCACAAAAAGAATTATGGCGGTTTCTAGAAGTGCCGCAGTTACCTTTGCCACGAGCATTATTGCGGCAAATTTTTAAAACCTCCATGACAACCGCCACAAAATAAATTTTTAATTTGTGGGGGTTTGAAAGATAATTAATGTTAATTTAAAACCCCCGCAATATGATTTTGATGTGCCAAAGAAAAAATATTGCGAGGGTTCATAAACCCCCTCTATATGATCATAGTGGTTCAGAAAAGATATTGTGGGCTTTGAGAAACCTCTAAAAATGATTTAAATATTTTTTTAAGAAAAAAATATGAAGGGGTTTTGAAAGATAATTAGTGCTAGTTTAAAACCCCCGCAATATGATTTTGATGTGTCAAAAAAAAATATTGCGAGTGTTTATAAACCCCCTCAATATGATCATAATGGTTCAAAAAAGATATTGTGGGGGTTTATAAACCCCCAAAATATGATTCAAATATTTAAAAAAAAAATAGTGGCAGTTTATTTCCGCCACAATATTTTGTTGTTGGAAACTCTTTTTCTATTTGAATATTTTTATTTGCAGGATTAAAGAAATAATTTTATCAAATAACTGACAGCATAAATCAAATTTCATAAAAAATAACCATAGTGACAAATATTACAAATTCAAATCCTCATGGAACTAAATAAATTTTTATCATGAGCAATGATATATGATATGATCACCAACCAGCTAGAATAGTAAAAATGTATCCATTAAAAAATTGAGCTTTACTAATTTCATTCGCAATATAATGGAGTACTTTTTTCTAGCTAAGTCTCCACAAACTCTGCCAAAATAACACTGTCATGCAAGGACTAAACTTTCTACGGGCAACTAATTCTTGGCAAGTGCATGGTAAGGATACAAAAAGAAATTAATAAGTTGTTGTGAAAACGTGAACATGATTGAGAACAGTGAGTTCTCATTGTTCTTGTAATAATCAGCTATGAAATTCATCTATCTTGTGATCATACTCTCTCTGTTGCTCTGCATCCATGGGCTTCAAATGAGTAAAACAATTAGCTTAATAAACCTTGAGGGTTCCACGGCAAGAGTAGGGAATCTCCATGTTTGAATCTTCATCACTATCATGGCAAATCCTACATTCTTTCATCTTCCTTGATATAGGCTCTAGGAAAGAAATCTGTCTCAAATTCAAAAAAAATTCAATATGGAATAATCAAGCTCATTCCCTTGAAGGAGAAATCATGGTATGCACAAGCATGGAAATGATGGATCAACGGAGCACCTTCAAGAGAGGACTGCCCAGAATAATATGTGGCAGGTTCATGTTTTGGCATCAAGAATTGGGACTGTTGCGTCACATTTCATTCCAAAAATGGTGCAACACAAATAATATAACAACACAAGGCTGGAGATCAAAGGATTTCAGTAGCAAACAAGACAGCATCACATCTGTGCACTCTTTTGACACTGGATCATCATGGTCGAATCCTAAGGGAAAAGATCCTGCTGATCATTTTTACTACTAACAATGTGTTCTTTTTTGCAGGAAAAGTTTATTGTGCCCGTGCCTTACCATGATCTTCAATCTCAATGGGTGGTATTAGTACTTTGTACTTATTCCCTTGAAGGAGAATCATGGTATGCACAAGCATGGAAATGATGGATCAAATGAGTATTTTTGACAGAAGACTTCCCAGAATTTTGGTATATAGCAGATTCATGTTGTGGCTTCGAATATTGTCATTATGGAAGGTAGTGGAAAGTCACTGGTCAGTTCATTTTGGTCACAATGAATCCCAAAAATGGAGCAATACAAAGAATATAACAATAAAAGGCTGGAGGTCTCAAGATCTCAATTGCAAACAGGACAACATCACGTTTGTGCACATTCTGTTGACACTGGATTTTCCAGATTTTCTGAAATTAGTTAAAAAGGAATTCAAGTGGATGATACAGTTATGGAAATTAACCATACATGTCTATGATGTGAAACAAACATCATATACAGGGAGCCAGGCAAACATTAGCACAATTGGATTCTCAAGAAGATCACACAAGAGATCACTATGATCAAATCCAAATGGAAGAGAATATCGTGATCAGGTTTTATTCTGACATCGTTTACTTTTTTGCAGGAGATGATACTGTACCTATGCCTATCCTTTGAGGAACTCACAGTTGGTGGTATCAGTACTATGTACTCATTCCACTGGGAGGAAATCAAAGATAAGCACAAGCATAGAAGAGAGAAGCTGGAGGACAGTACAGATTATTGACAGGAGCTAGAGGTGGAATTTTTCCATCATTCATAGATATGTCCTAGGTCATAAAATACACAACAGTAGCTATACTCTAGATTTACAAGGTAGGGACATTCAAATAGGCAATTATAATAGAAGGCTACCTAGATATGTCATGTATCATGTTATGGCAGACATGCACCTTTGGCAATTAAGAATGAGACTATTAGATGGGTTGAGGAGGCAGTACCATACAAAGACGTCATCAAGGTGCTGCTGGAAAGCATATGTTGTTGTCAAGAAAAACACAACACTAAAGGATGTATAGAACTGGTGCAACAGAGGAAAATAGCAGGTGCAAGGGAGTTGGCTGTGTGCTATCACATTGCAGGTTATTTAGCGATTGATGATCGAAGGTTATTGAGCGGGACAGGATATCGCTGGGCAGACATGGAGCAAAATGATCAACTCCCTAGACAAAGACGACCACAATTCTGGACAATTGAGTATCTACTTATCATGACATTATTAGGGCTAGTTTTTATTCATGAACTTTTATACATTCCTAGACTTCTTTACAAAGTATTACTTAGTTCAAAATGTACTACCTTAATTGAGTATAACCTGCTCAATTTAGGTAATAGGACCTATGTCTTTTGTGATGACCCGGCCCGTCGTCATGTAAGTTACCGCCCCGTTTTTCCCTTATTGTGTTGATTCATGTTTCTATATCAGTATTAGAGTCGATCGGGTGTAATTGAATTGGTTCTGGTTGAAAATAAGGCACTTAGCCTCTTGGAAGGAAGCTTGTTTTGGAAAAGTCAACCTGGAAGTTGACTATATAGTTAGAGGGCTCGGATGTGAGTTCCGGTGGTTCGGTTAGCTTCAGGGAAGGATTTTTGACTTAGGAGAGCGATCGGAATTGAATTTGGAGGTCCGGTGTAGAAATAGGCTTGAATTGGCGAAGTTGGAATTTTGGCGAATTCCGGTTGATAGGTGAGATTTTGATCCGAGGGTTGGAATGGAATTTCGAGAGTTGCACTAGCTTCGTTAGGTGATTTTGGACATGTCTGCAAATTTTCAGGTCATTTGGAGGTCGTTTGGTAGGGTTTTTGATTGAATATGAGTTTCGGAAGTTTTAAGAAAATTTAGGCTTGAATCCGTGGTAATTTGATGATTCTTGTGTTGTTGTATGTGTTTTTATGATTGGAACAAGTTTGTATGGTGTTTTAGAGTAGGTTGGTGTTTTTGGTTGAGGGGGGGCCTTGGGATGGATTCGGGTGGTTAAACAGACTAATTCTCATGTTGGAAGATAGCAGGTTTTTCAGAAAAATTGCAGAGGAAATTAAGCCTATGCAATCGCATAGAGCTGGTCAGCAGTAAATCGCGATCGCATGGGTGACTCCGCGTTCGCATAAGAGGAAATTCAGGGGAGTTGATTTTTGCACTACGCGATCGCATAGTAAAGGACGCGATCGCGTAAGGTTGAGTAGCTGTGCAGTGCGATCGCATTGGACCAGCCGCGATCGCATAGAAGGATTTTTGAATCTTAATATTTTGATCATCGCGATCGCATGCCTAGGGCTGCGATCGCATAAGGTAAAACTGGGCAAAACAAAAGGCTTTTTATGAAACATTTCAGTCGCAAACCCCTCATTATATCCTCCATTTTTGCACTACCTTGAGAGCTAATTGATAGAATTTGAAGGGGATTTCATCGGAAAGTGATTGGAGGTAAGTCTCGTTCCTTAATACGCTATTTAATCGAAGAATCATCCATTAATTCTCTGAATTTGGGTATAAATTGAAGAAGTTAGGGCTTGGATTTTTTGCTATGTAAATTTGGGATTTGGTGGCCCATTTGAACTCCGATTTTGATAAATTTTATATGTATAGACTCGTGGAGAGACGAGGATTCCGGAAATGTAAATTTCGTAATTTTTCGAAAAGTGGGCCCGGGGCTCGGGTTTTGCCAACTTCGTATTTTTGGGTATTTTTCGAGTTATTTCGATTGGGTTATGTTCCATTAACCTATTGTGATGTATCCCTTATGGTTTTGATCAGATTCTACACTCGAGGAGCTAGATACGAGAGGGAAAGGCTTGGCGAGCTAGATTATCAGCCGGCTAGAGGTGAGTAATACTTGTAAATGATATTCTGAGGGTTTAAAACCCCGAATTTGCACATCTTAGTGCTGTATTGAGGTGACTTGCACGCTGGACCTGAGCGTGGGGTGGAGCACCATTGGGGATCGTGACTTGGTCCATCCCGGTTGTTGGTTTTTACCGCGTATTTG
>MU787194.1:22647-42026 GCA_026770625.1 Nicotiana glauca
TTGAACTCTTTATGAACTATCATCACTGTTTCCCTCACTATTTGAAATATTATTTGAACTCAGTCCGTGTGATTTACACTGTTTTATGAACTCAGCTATATTTTACTCAAACTTGGAGTTTTAACTGATATTTGAACTATTATTTGAGTTGAGTATTATTGTTTTACTGATGCCCGAGGGGCTTTTTGACTATTTTTGGACTGATTGAGGCCGAGGGCCATATGTGAGGGCATGGGGAGTTATGTGAGGAGGCTTTCAGGCCTCGAGTGTTATGTGAGGAGGCTTTCAGTCCTCGAGTGATATGTGAGGAGGCTTTCAGGCCTCGAGTGTTATGCGAGGAGGCTTTCAGGCCTCGAGTGTATCGAGAGTAGGCTTTCAGGCCTCGTGTTGATATTATTCAGGCTTTCAGGCCTTATTGATAGCGCTTGGGCTGAAGGAGCCCCTCCGGAGTCTGCACACCCACAGTGAGCGCGGGGTACCCCTTTGATATGAACAGTGGTAACAATGACACTGTTGTATGTGTTTCGGTCAGGTAACAATGACTGACCAGTCAGGTAACAATGACTGACTAGTGGTAACAATGACACTGAAACACTTTGGTCAGGTAACAATGGCTGACCTTATTTGTACCCCTTTGATATGAACAGTGGTAACAATGACACTGTTGTATGTGTTTCGGTCAGGTAACAATGACTGACCAGTCAGGTAACAATGACTGACTAGTGGTAACAATGACACTGAAACACTTTGGTCAGGTAACAATGGCTGACCCTACTTGTGTACTCTTGTTTAATTGATTTATTTAAAGAGAATGTTTTGCTATAATTTCATGGATTCTACTGTCTATTTGGTTTACTGCTTAAGATAGCATTATTTGTGCCCTTTTTGGGATTTTGTACTTTCAGTTGTTATTCACTTTTATTACCACTGAGTTGGAAGTACTCACTTTACTCCCTGCACCATGTGTGCAGATCCAGGTTTTCCTCATCAGGCGGTGTGAGTCTAGTTGATTCGGAGTTCCTCCCGGGAGTATTCGAGGTAGCTGCACGGCGTTCGAAGCCGGGGATTATCCCTTCTATCTTTTCCTTTATTTCCGCATTTTCAGTATTAGACAGACTTGTAGTAGGATGGTATACTGTCTTTAGAGGCTCGTGGTCGTGACACCGGGTACTAGTTGGGCTGTTTCGGTGTATTTGTCAGATTTTTCATATTATATCAGTATTTCAAACTTTTACTTGGATAAGTATTGCTTTTATTTGTTTGGTTAATTGGGAAAATTGCTATGAATGGTCGGGCTTGCCTAGTAGTGTGCTGGGCGCCATCACGACCGGGTTGGGGTCGTGACATCTTTACAGTTGGTATGACTCTTTATCACATTGTTTTGTTTTTGTTTTATTTAGGTAGCGCAACCAAGCTAATGTTACTTGACGAAACAAACAATATCTTTGCCATTAAAATGTTGAAACAAGCTTTTTTTTTCCAGAGATCGATCTACAAACTAACCTTCGTCCAACAGGAGCGCGGCGCATTAGACAATCAGTTGGTGGTTCTATGGCCAGTGCAAGCGCACCCAAGGTGACCATATTAAGATTTACCCAAAGTAGCTGATTACCCAAAGTAGTTGTACAGGTGAACAGCAAAACCTAAATGATTAACATCAGAACATAGAGGTCGAACACACAAAATGTGCATCCACTAATCACACTGATCAATGATAAGAGAGCAGAGAAACTAAACCTGAACATCATTCAATGGAACATCACTAGCAGAAACTGCAGCAACACCATTAATTATAAGAGCAGCAACGTTAACAGTTAGCTGAAACTGGATGAATTTCTGTTTGTTAGCATATACGGATCTGCACCATCGGACAACCTGTATTTGATGGGATAAAAAATCAATAAAAATAAGTATTTTCGTGCACCAGTCTGAAAAATATTAGAACTTCAATCACTGCAACTAGAAAAGATACTAATGGGTTTGCAAAATATATCAGGTAAAATAGATCCGACTTCTGAGCTGCTGAAGGCAATTTAAACGTGACAAAACTTGCATTCTGAGATAGGAACTTGTTAGCAATAAAGAACTTTTATGCTGTAGGCTTAACGCTGAAGATGCTAATACAGTATAAAAATAATCAGTTAGGAAATAAGTCCTATCTCTTGTAAGTAATTCATTTTTGACCATCAGCAACTTAAGCAAAAAGATGAATTGATGTGTACCTCTCCTTGCACTCCACACAATTCAGCACAGGTGCCAACAACATTTTCATCCATTCCACTGCACATCTGCCAAAAGCACAAAATATGAGGAGTTAAAAACTGTTTAGAGTCAAAAATAGGCAGTTTAACCCAACGTATTCAGCATCCAATGCAAGTTTGACCAATAGATCAGTTCAGTCAAATCTTACATTATCGTAACATAGCTATCAAGAATCCATAGGCTCAACACTTGGATATGAGCAGACTTGTGATACTAAAGATGATGCATGGTAACTTTCATGTTTCTAAAGCTCAGGAAAACATCATAGGAGCATATGGTATCTATAATAAATTTCCTTTTGGTACTGGACGATTGTCCAAAGCTAGAGTAACAACTGAAGTTTCTCAAACAATTAAGTTAAGCTTCTGAATCTTGTACAAGTCTGTCTCTTATAAAGAGGTACGAGCTTTGTTAGATCCAGTTAAGATTCTCTACAAAAGAACAAAATCCATGTGCAGAAATAGAACTTACTTGCAGTAGTTACATATCTCTTGGCAAAATAACATCTTCTGGAGAATGGCAAACTCTTTCCAACTTGATGACCTCCAGCAACTACTGAACATAAAAGAGATTGTGATCAAAATTAATGATGAGGAATCCATCTCATATTATCCAAAGAAGACAGAAAGGAATAGTTTTAGGCATGCCCACATTTATTTAAATAGGATCTAGAAGACTTGCCTCTTCATGTTCAGCGGTGTGTGCCAGTGGAAGTATCACTTTTTTTTAGATCAAAAATCCAAATTTAAGCCATTCCATTATATATAACCAACCAAGTGCTCAATGACAAAAGCTTATCAGTAAAACCAGAGAAAAAAAAGAAATACAATGATATAGCAGTTGATCATTACAAACTTCTCCTCAAGTAAACAACAAGCATGACTTAAAAGCCACAATTATGTAGAGTACTATTACACTGCAAAAGTTCCAACTCATCATAAGGTGATAAAATAGATGAAGGGAGTTGGTACTAATGGCAAAAAAGAGGTCCAGAATTCAACCTACCAATAATATGCATAGAGACCTTGCTCAACAAGATAGTCACCAAGCCTTTCAACAATCTGTTGCACTGGCCAGGAGTAATTAGCTCATCATATATTCCAATGATCAAAGCCTGGTTGGTCTTCTTAATAGTGATACCACCTAGACCCTTCTTTCCTCGGATCACCGCTCCTGGCTCTCCCTTAATCACCATGTATTTTGTTCCCCCGAGATATAAACCAGTTGGAGCAAGTGTTCCAGGTTCCTCAAAGTCATTCATTATGCCTGTTATTTCTTCTGGCCTGAACTGAGGGAAATTGGACCCCAAAATTATAAACTCGGGCCCCAGGTAGGCTACAAGGACCAACTTTAACAGCTGCAACTGCGTAGGCATCAATATCGTTGTCTACCCATTCTGATCGATGCTCGCGCAGAAACCTGATAAGTACTGCAGGAGTCACACTCTTAGCAACAGAAACAGGAAGATGTCAAAAAGCAAGGTAAAAATATGCAAGTCAAGATAAAGTACATAAATTGATGAATTGCAGCTGTGTAGAAACCAGTGATGTTGTCAGACATATTTGTCAGACAATCAGCTAGGATCTTCAAACGATCCCCAAAGACATTAATCCCACCTCGTACATATACCCGGAGTAACAAACCAATAACATTCAAGTACACACGCATGTTTCCAAGAACACTGTTAACTCTTATCAAGTATTATTGAAAGAAGTTGTTTGACTACAAACCACAACATACTTCGGCTGGAGAGGCATCGCTTCTTTCCAACTCTTTCCAGATGTTCTGTTCATACACATCTCTTACTTTTTCCATCGGAGAATGACCTTCCAAATAACAAAGCCTGACATGCCACCAATTGTGTGTATACCTGCAAATATCCTAGTGGTTAGCTTTTAAAAATTACAAAATTCAAAGCTGAACTAGTATCGGATTTTGCGGATACATAAAAGATGACAAATAACTCCAGGTTCTTGAGCACTTCTCTATAAATTGTACTGCTTCTTTAAAACGACACTTGTAGTGATAAACATGACAAAGCTGCATGCAGATTTTCATGAGAAGCAAAAAATATTATACAACAATAGCACTGAATGAATAAATGAATTTCCTCCAACCCCCAACATATTTGCATGTATTTTGACGACTTCTTTAGCCAATCCAACTAATATTAGCATTTTTCACTAGCAGATATCAGCTAGAAAGGAAAGAGTAACTCACAGCATGATGTGTCCAAGCATCTTCACTCTCAATCTCAAAGCCTTTGTTTGCAGCTTCTTCTGCATCTGTGTATCGACCAAGTTCTAATAGCACAAAAGCGAGCATGCCATAAATGAATCTTTCTTGTTTATTGTTGCTCTGGCTCTGAACAACAGAAATAGGAAGATGTCAAAAAGCAAGATAAGAATATAGTCAAGTCAAGATAAAGTACATAAGGAGGAGGAGGAACTGTGTCAAGAAATTGATTGGGAAAAGCAAGCAACATCACTGGTAATAGCAGATCGTGTCCTCCATTTTACCATTTCACATTTTTCAAGCAATTAAATATCTACAATTTGGGCGGTCTATCTTGCACTATAAAAGATGACTGTCACGACCCCAAACCCGGTCGTGATGGCGCCCAATACTAATTCTAGGCAAGCCTGACCATTCACTCTCTCTCAACCGAGCATGAAACTCAAAACAAATTAATTAAGTAATTAAATCGAATATCAATACTCATAGCTGAAATACTCAAATGAAAACAATACGAAACCCTAACATAAACTGTAACTCCCAAAGACCTGGGGTCATAAGTCTAGAACCTCTAAATAATATCGAGTCAAGAATCCTCAAAAAAATAAATATGTTCTAAAGTACGGAAATAATAAAGGGATAGGGGAGGAGTCGGGTGCTGCGGACGTCAAGCAGCTATCTTGACAACTCTTGAAAACTCTGGAAAACAGCAACTAGCTCAACTAGGCTCTCGAAGTACCTGAATCTTCACACAAGGTGCATGGAGTAAAGTGAGTACTTCTAACTCAGCGGTAATAGACATGTATAATGTCTGACAGTAAGAAATCCCAAAATAGCACAATGTAAAGCTATAACCAATTAGTCTATACATTTAACAATGAAACAACAACATGTAATGACAGGAAGGACAGATAGAAAACGATGCATGAATGCAATACAATGTACATGACCGCTACGGCGCGTAGCCCGATCCTTTTAATGTCGATGGCGCTCACTGGGGGTGAGACTCCGGAGGGGCTCCTACAGCCCAAGCACAATATAATCATAGCATTCGCTGTGGCGTGCAACCCGGTCCACAATCAGTCCAGCTATATATGCATGCAAGCCACACGGGCACAATCAAGTTTACCATTTTCGGTTTCATTTAACAGGTATTATAGTTTAAGTGATTTAAAACCTTAGAAATTTACTAATCATTTCGAGACAGTGTTTAGCTCAGGACTGATATCATGAAAACATGCTAAGCATCATGGAAACACTGATAATAATCCCTACGGGATCCAAATAATCGGCACGCAACCCAAATATGCTCATAGCAATCCAAGTAGGATATTTACCAATCAATTTCCAGTCAATGCACATTATGAACATCACTCGGACGGACTAAGACATAGTCCTCCAATCACAAATGACCCCGCACTCGCCGTAGGGTACGTGTCTCGCCTCAATATAGCGTCACAGTGTGATATACCGGGGTTTCAAACCCTTAGGTTATCATCCACATCTATTACTCACCTCAAGCAGGCCAAAATCCTAGCTCGCTATGCCCTTGCCTCTCAAATCGACCTCCTCACGTGTCGAATCTGACCAAAACCATAACGAATACGTCACATTATGCTATAGGATCAAAACCCAATCGAAAAACATCAATAATCCCGAAATTGACAAAACCCGAGCCCCGGGCCCACTACTCGAAACTTAGAAATTTTTACAGAAAAGTGTTCTTCATCTTCTCCCAATTCCGTACATATAAAGAACACCAAAATCGGAGTCCGTTTGACCCCTCAAATCGACCCCTAAATGTCTCATAATTTCAGGCCCCAAAATCCTATTTTTTTACTATTTTTCATGAATTAAAGAATGGGATTATGGTCTATAATCACCCATAAATAAGTTTTAATAATCAAATCACTTATATTTGTGATACCCACTGATTTTCTCTCTTAAAAATCGCCTCAGAAGCTTCTTCCCGTTCCAAAATTGGAAGAAAACTCGACCTGCTCATTATAGGTATACTATTCACACGTTTTACTGCTCCCAATGGATTCCCTGTAAAATTTTAATGAATTTAGGCTTTTGAATCACTCAATTTGACCTTATAATGAAAGAGATATGTAGGTTTTAAGATTTGCAAATAGTGCAGGTTTTTAATACGCCGTCAGGGGCAATTTCGTCATTAACCTGAAAATCTGGGCAACCTTAGTAAAATGGCCTTAAAATCCTCATACGATACCCAAATTCGATGATTCTTTTTTCTACGAGTCCGTAATTATGATACGGATCTAATGCTTCATTAAAAACATTAATCGGAGCTCATTTGTTCAATATGATATCATTTATGCTTGAAGAAACGATGTCGAAGCATAAGAAAAACGAGCACAACGCAATCCAAACCTATCCGAAACTCACCCGAGCTCCTCGGGACTACGTACGAACATATTAACATGTCACATATGATCATGCAATCTTAGTTGCACTCTCAAAATACCAAATTTACATCGGATTCAAGCCTAAGTTCTTCTAAAACTTCCGAAACACGCATTTGATCAAATACCCAACCAAATCACCTCCGAATAATCTGAAATTTTGCATACATATCTCAATTCACCTAACGAAGCTACGACAACTCTCGGAATTCTATTTTGACCCTCGGATAAAAATCTCACCTATCAACCGAAAATCGCCAAAATACTAACTTCGCCAAAATAGGCTAACTTCTTCACCGGACTTCTAAAATTACTTTCGATTTCGCTCCTAAGCCTTAAATCATCACCCGGAGCTAACCGAATCATTGAAATTTAATTCCGAGCTTTCTAACTCACAAGTCAACATCCGGTTGACTTTTTTAACTTAAGCCTTCTTAAAAGAGATCAAGTGTCTTATTTCTTATCAAAATCATTCCAAATAAATTCTAACGCACCCAATACCGATAATGAAACATAAGACAGCAAAAAATGAGAAGGACAGGGTAGTAACTCATGAGACGACGGGTCGGGTCGTCACAATGACCATATCAGCGTAAGTCATTGTGAAACCAATTTTAATTTTCTAAGGGGTTAAAAGCACCAAAATGTACTTATCTACATTGCATAGGAGAACAATTAAATGAGTTTTAGTAAAGCCAAGCCTATCTAGATTCTAGATACACTATCAACTAACCAAAATGGCCTTTTCTTTTAATTTGGTTGTCTGAGACTCTTAGTTATATCCCTGCCATGAAAATTTGTCTTTCTGTAGCCCAAATACAGAGATTGACAAGAGAAGAGAAAGACAAGTGATCCAATTTACTTGACTATTCTCATCAATATTGTTTACCATAAACTCATCCGGATTATATGGCATCTCACATTTGCAATACCTTCAGAGCAACAAAAAAGGATTATGAGCATAAAAAATATTAATCAACTTCAATCAGCAACCATGCGAAATTTCATACACTTACATTGGAACCATATCTGGCACCAAAGCTTCAGCGCCTAAGCATGCTTTACGCGAGTTTGACAACACTTTAAGCTGTAGATTTAGGAGTAAAATAAGCTTTCCAACAGGAATATCATTACTCAGAAAAATTCAATAATACTGTGAACTATGCAGCTAATATGTTATAAGAATCAAGGTGCACAACCTGATTTGACTGGGTAACTGGTAGTAAAGGGCACAAGTATACCTCCATGTGATGCTATCAGCCTATAACACGGTCTCATTTAGTCTCAAACATGGTATTAACCAGGTAACATACTGGACCTTGGCTTCCTATTTTCACCCATATGACTTGTATGTTACAACCTGGCCAATAATGTGTTCTACATAACTACACCATAAGAGGATTTATTGACAACTCTTCAGTATAATGAAAAAGATACTTATGAAGTCAAAACGTTTGATCATAGGAGGAAAACAATGCCAAAAAGTAATTTCGTTTAAAGTTGAGGCTTGACAGGTGATGCCTCATCCGATGCAAAGGTAACTAAACTTATCTGGTTTCCAGTGAATCTTAAATATGGAGTTTGAGTCATTAATTATGAGATGAGAACAAAGTAAAAAACATTAATGTGGTTCAAGGAAAAGAAATCAGTACATCTAATATATAACGACAATCTAATAAAAATAAAGCTCCCAAAAACTAAAGATAAAGTAAGATAACTAAGCTTAAGAGCCTGTAATAAAATTTAATCGTTGTATGCTTGGCTGCAATTTGAAGTTGAAAAACCATCCAAAACAAAGTTAGCTATAGCATATAAGCATGCCTCAAGGTATCAATAAATGAGTGTACAACAACTTTGGATGCACTATAAGCACCTGACATGGTCCCAAATCCAAAGCAATGCAACTTCCAACATTTACGATTTTCCCTTTCTTCATGGATGCCATGTGAGGAACAACAGATTGAATTAACCTTATTATTTCTAAATATGCCTTAAAACCAATTATGAATACCATTCTAATATATTTATACATCAAATAAATAAAATAAACACTACTTATGCAATACTATTATCTTCAGGTAAAGCATCATATTAAATAAATTTTCTATTCAAACATGTATGTATCAGCTGCTACGTTAGTAGCAACATTTGTCTCTACTACATCATTAATTATATGGTCCGTAGCTAGTTGTACATACTCATCACCATCACCAAAAAACTTTTCGAGTTCTTGCTATTGGTATGGTTCATTCTTATATACTTCATCTTCCACTACTTCTTCTCCCATATTATATAGATCTCTTGGCTTTAGATGCATAGCAACGCTCCACCCTTTATTGACAACATCATCTATATAGTACACTATTTGTGCTTGAGATGCTTTGATGTAAGGCTCATGATCTTCACGTTCACCGGTATGAATCAATCTATCAAAATTAACACAATTTAAGTTCCAACGATCCTTTTTATACCCTCTATCTCGAGCAGTATCAGCCCATCCACATTTGAAAAGAACAACCTTGAATCGACCATAATAATTAATCTCAAGAATATCGTCTAACTTCCCATAATATGGTAACTCTGCTTGCCTTAAATTTCCGTCAATACTACTTGCAACACATGATGTTTTAGAAGTTAAGAAAACTCCACTATTCTGTGTTCTTAGACCTTCTTCTCGAGCCAAAGTTTGAAATTTGGACCCATTGATGTTATATGCAGTAAAACGTCTTGCAACTACCGATGGACGTCGTGCGAGAAACTTTAGATCAATAGACATTGTATCTATTGTGTCTGGATTCATAATCTAAATCAAAACGAAATTGTATTAGTGAAGTTTGCTCATTCAAACCAAATGTAAACAATAACTAATGATTACTTACTCACCCGCTTTTGGAACCAATCAACAAACTCTTTATTAACTCTCTTCTCTATCTCTGTAGGGGAAGGTCTTCTTCTTGAACTCCTCTTTATGTACTGTCTAAACTCGCTATATTAAATAATTACATTAATGTTAAAGAACAAGACTAGCCTACTCAAATATTACAATGATAAAGAATATAAAGTTTGTATGAGTTACTCACTCCACAAATGGCGTGACTATTGCACAATTCAGAAGCACATATCGATGAGCTTGTAGTTTCTGCATATCAGTTAAAGGAAATGTAATCGAAGCTGATGCAGGTTTACCTAATTGAGGAAATATAGAGGACGTTTCAGAAGGCTCAGTGACATTTGGGTTTTCACGAACATGCCTAGGTCTAGTGAATCTTGTCTCTATATCCTCAATATACCTAGAACAAAAGGTAAGAGACCCTTCAGCTAAGTAACCCTCAGCTATAGAACCCTCTGGTTGTGCTTTATTCCGTACAAAGGACTTAAAATGTCCCAACTCCCTACAAAATAATAGGCCATAAGTGTACAAACTAATTTAAGTGACCAGAATGCAAGTATCTTCAAATTAAAAATGTTAATGTTTTACCTCTCAACGGGATACATGTTTCGATAATGAACTGGACCTCCGAGTTTTGCTTCCTCTGCTAAATGGACAGACAAATGAACCATTACTGTAAAGAATGCTGGAGGAAATAGTATCTCCAGATGGCAAAGTGTGCTTTCAATGCGATCTTGGAGCTTATCAAGCTCTGAAACATTCAAGGTTTTGCTAGAAAGGGCTCTGAAAAATGAGCATAAGTACACCAAAACTTCAACTACATGGTCGGGCAGCACATTGCGAATCGCCAATGGTAGTAATTGCTCTAAAATAATATGGCAATCATGATTTTTCAATCCAAAAATCTTTTTCTGTACCAAATCAACACAGCTAGAAATGTCACTTGAGTAGCCATTTGGTACTATAATGTTCTTCAAAGTTGTAAGGAACAACGTTTTAGTGTCCAGCTTCTTTTTTTTATCGGTCATAAGTGAAAAACAGCAAGATGATATTTTCCACTATCATCCGGTCAAAGATCATGCCTTATGCCCATTTCTTTTAGATCCTTTCGAGTATTAATATTATCTTTTGATTTCGATTTATCATGGAGCAGTGTATATATGATATTGTCACATATATTTTTTTCAATATGCATAAAGTCTAGATTATGACGCAACAAATTAGATTTCCAATAAGGAAGTTCAAAGAATATACTTTTCTTGTTCCATTGCTTAGTTGCTCGTCTAGATCTTTTCCCTCTATAATTCAACTCTGCTCTTCTCCCTTCTTCAATTTGTTTTCAAAATGGCAGACCCTGACAACTTTAGTGGTGGATTTCGCTCCTCTATGCTTCCATTAAAGCGTACTCGATTGAACCTAAACCTGTGATTTCTTCTCAGAAAACGTCGATGGCCCATAAAGCACCACTTTTTACTATGACGAAGACGACAAGGTTCTGTGTCAAAGTTTCAAGTTGGGCAGGCAAAACCAGTATGTGTGTTCCATCCAGATAAGATACCCTAATCCAGGAAAATCACTGATTGTCCACATAAGAGCTGCACGCATTCTAAAATTTTTATTCAATGATGAGTCAAACGTTTCTACACCATCATTCCATAACTCGTGTAATTCGTTCACGAGGGGTTGTAAATACACATCTATATTATTTCCAGGCATGTGCTTCCCTGGAATGATCATTGATAAGATGAAGGAGGTGTGCTTCATACACATCCAAGGAGGTAGATCGTATGAAATCAAGAAGACTGGCCAAATACTATATGTAGTACTCATTGTTCCAAAAGGACTGAAACCATCACTAGCAAGGCCTAAGTGAACGTTTCGAGGATCCGAAGCAAATTCAGAATGAGTCCGATCAAATGACTTCCATGCCTCACCATCCCTTGGATGCCTCATCAACCCATCAGCATTATTGCCTGAAACATGCCATCTCATATGTTCAGCAGTCTTACCACACATAAATAATCGTTGCAATCTTGATTTCAATGGAAAATAACACAAAACCTTTACAGATTTCTTTTTTTTTCTTATTAGGATTCCATTTAGATGTACCACAATGCTTACATGCTTCCAATTCTGAATCACATTCCCAGTATAGAATACAATTATTTGGACATGCAGGTATCTTAGTATAGTCAAGGCCAAGTTTGCTAATGATTTTTTTGGCCTCATAAAAGGAAGGAGGTAACTTTGCATCTTCAAATGTATCTCTCAAAAAATCTAGTATCATCATCATTGCCTTGTCACTTAATCCACAATAGACCTTTATATGATACAATTTTATTAAAAACTCTAGCTTTGTGAGCTTTCTGTTCATAGAGTGTTTCACTTCCATCTTTGAGAAAATTATGAAAGTCACCAGAATCCTCCCTATGCCCCTCATTTGATATTTCATTTGAGTCCAATGGTTGAGATATCCCTACATCAGCCGTTTGGTGCCTATAGTGCCCAAATGCATCATTAATCATTGTTTCTATTGGATTTTCTGGGTGAAACATCTCTTGCATAACATCTCTATCTCCAGAAGGCTCTACTGCCTATTTCTCACCGTGAAGATTCCAAATAACATAATTTTGAGGGAATGGCTTGCAAATCAAATAATCGTGCATTATCTCTCTAATTTGCCACTTGACAAAGCCACAGTTAGGACATGGACATCTAATTGTATCTTCCACAGCTGCATTCTTAAACGCAAAATCAAGAAATTTATCCAAACCAAGCCAGTATTCGTTTGTGTTCCGTGGCTTTCCAATCGATGATTTATCCATTGAAAAATGATAAATAAATTAACATGAACTCTTTTAGAATATACCTCCAAAAGCAATCCTTCAGTCCACGGGTACCTTCAGATTTGACTATCCTTCCAATCTACTCCAATAATTTCAAATGCTCTTTCAAACAAAGTTAATTCCAGAAACTGACACAGGACAAAAAGAACCAGTGAAGAATTCCTACAAAGGACTCCGTATATGTATGTTCGTTCATATATCTAAGGATAGCAAGCAGTCGAAAAAACAGGGCTAGAAGTACGAACCAAGAAAACCTAAGAATTTCAATATTTCCCACGGTTGCCCATTTCCTTGCTTAAAATAAACCGGCATCGCTTCTATTTATTTAAAAGCTTTAACAAAATTTATGACAATTATTATTATACAATTTTTCACTCTTATGATAAAGAGCTTTAAAGAAGCTAGAAAGTTCTTAAAATTTTTGAAAATCAAAAAGTGCAAGGATTTTTCTTTCATGTAAACTTTTAGAAATGGAAAAATAACGTTTAAGGTTAAGAAAGAATAACTTTGGGCACTAAATAGCTTTTTCTCTATTTATTTATTTTAATTCTTACTAATTTTAAGGGTTTATATAAATAATTATAAAATTAAAATTAATAATAGATTTAAATTACAAAATAAAAATTTTACAAATATATAAGCATTAATATTGATATATTTAGCAAGATCATAGGAAGAATCTTGTCAAATTTCTCTAACAAATGAATGATTAAAGTTTTATTCATCTACATAAAGATTTAGAATAACTCAAAATAATGAGTAAAAGTATCACATATTTACTAATTGGGAACATCAAAAAATGAGTATCATTAGCCAAAATTTACATCTTTTAGGAACATCTATCTCAAGCCAAAATTTACATCTTTTAGGAACATCTAACCTTTTTTTTTCTTCGTATTCTAGTTCTATGTCTCTCAAAATTGTCAAACTTTTATTATTTTGCTATTTAAAAGCAATTTTATATTTACTCATGAGGAGTAATATTTCGAATTACATTATTGATGGAGATTATTGATCATTAATTTTTAGAGAGGTAAACCGTGCAATTTGTAATATTTTTAAAAAATATTATATTTTTTTAATCGTTTGAAAGATAAGACGTTACTGTTGAATTCTGTCTCATAGTAACTTTAATTGATAAGATTAAATTTGAATTTGAATATTATATAATTATTTAACAATATAAATATTCAACACGGTGGAAATACACCAATTTTTACTTCTCTTTGGAGCTTTCCTTGGATAATAAAAACAGAATAAGCAAGAATTCACTGGTTCAAGAACCTTTACCACAAAAAGGTCAGCAGAGAAAAACTAAGAAAGTTATGAAACAAAAGGCAGAAATTGACAGTATGAGGATATGAACAAGCTAAAATTTCATTCACCTCTCGAGATACGACATCCCAGCAGATATTGCAGTTAACTTTAGCACAAGTAAGCAAGTAGGAGCTGTCAAGGGGGCACCAAGACATTGCAATGATACCTGAATGGAAAATTAAGTACATATAAGTATTGTTGGAATGTACTTCATAGATAAACAAAAACTGTATCTTTTCCTTTAAGATCAAATTATCTTATAACAAAATTTTTGAGGTATGTCACACCAATATGTTGTCGTTATTGGTTGCTTAAGGACTTTGAATATAAGATCCAATGAACCATATCTTCCTGTATGATGTTAAAGCAAGTTCAGCTTCATGTGTCAATTTAACATCATCCTTGAATGCAGTTGTTGACATATTGAGTGTCTGAATCAATCAGGTGATATCCATAGATATATTCTTAAATTTTCTTAGCTGTTGTTTACAATTGGGTATTTTTCAATATTATACGAAAATTGATAAAAAAATATTATTTGAGTAGAAAAATAGTTCAAATATAATATAAAAATATATTATCATGGGTGTATTTTTTTTTTCAATTTGAACTCTTTATGCAGTCCATTTAATATTACTTTTATATTTTTCTGGGTATTGAGCATTATAGAGTGGTAATGTATTGCCAATACGGAGGATTGTTATGAAATTAATTTTATTAAACCTTCCTACATTTTTAATAATAATCTAATAGACAAAATTTTATTAATTTTAAAATCTTAAATATTAAAAATTATCATATAAGGTATTATAGTCCAAAAAATAGGTTATTGCAGTTATGTACTCTTCCTATGAGTTCTTCCATGTAATAATGTAGGGCTATTTTGGTATATTAATATTGTATTTATGCTTTTATAATAATATATGCTCTCCTTTTTCTAAATGAATTTGGACAATATAATACCATCATCAAATTAAATTAGTAATATGACATTATCATATGTTTTCAAATTAAATTAGTAATAGAAATTTTTAAGAAGTATATCCTAAAAGTAATAGGATTACTTTTGTTGAGGCACACCTCAACTTTTGTGATGGCTCATTTTGCATTATTCTTTTGTTACCTAATGTCGTGGTCCAACGCCAGTCGCATTCTTTTTTTTTTTTCACCTAAAGGTTCACGATACTTATGTGGTGAGAAATTATGCTTAGTATTTATGCGTAGACATTTCATATAATCTAATAAAAAAACCTATGAGGGAGAAATGAAATAGATGTCTATTTATTTTTTGCTAAAGATAAAGAGACGAATTATAGAAATGTACAAAGACAATAAATGAAAAACAAGCGAGTAAGACATAAAGAGATCATGAAAGACCTCATATCTTCTTTTTGTAGTTGAAGAAAGTGAGGAGAAAAAGATTACAAACTAGAAGGTCTAGATATTGATGTAAATTGCATTAATTCGTAGTTGTTTTAACTAAAATACGTAATTTGATTAAATTTTAAAGAAATAAGGTGAAAAAAATAACAAAAAATTTGCATGAGTCAAAATTACTAATTGAGAACATTTTGAGTGTGAATATCATTAGACTATTTCTTCTAAATTAGATAATTAAAATTTGTATCTTATTGTTATTGGTCTTCGTGTCTTAAACTATTAGGCTTTTATTATTTTGCTCTTTAAAAGTAATTTTGTATATACATGAAGGAGAAATCTTTTAAATTATAGTGTTAATGTACTTTCTTGGTTAATTACTTTTAGGCAGGTAAAATATATCTTCATATATTTTTAAAAAAATTATAAATTTCTAATTGTTTGAAAATTAAGACATTATAGTTGTATCTCACATCAACTTTAAAAGCATATCTAGTAAAAGCATACTAGATATGTTTGTATGAGTTCTTTATTTTCTTTTTAAATTTCTTAAACTTTAATAGACTTTTCATTTATGCGAAATTTTTTATTAAAAATATTAAAGATATATGGGATTTACACATCGTTCCGCAGTAATTAAAATGGTTCGCCTCACACACTCGCCTTTGAAAATACTATTTGAACATAGAACGCCTGCTATGATGAAAATAAAGAAAATTCGCATGCTAAGTATTGCATTTATCTATACCCCTTTAAAATTTATATTATATCAAGCAATATAAAATAAATATAAATATTTATGTAGATAATTAAACTACTTGGATGTCTCTCTTCCTGTTGTTCATCTGATATGTAGTCGTTACCTATGAATGCAAATATTATTTATGGTTAACCTAAAGCATATTTTTTCGTTTATATTAGGCCTCGATGACCCTTCATTTTGTTCAGTGAGACTCAGTGAGTACATGATGTATTCAATTCTCTATATATTTGTCTTCTTTTTTGGAGACAAGTATCACTTGTGATAGTGAGACTAGCTTGAATCACCGTTCATTCCTTGCTTTTATTGAGCCACACCTCAACTTTTGTGATGGCTCATTTTGCATTATTCTTTTGTTACCTAATGTCGTGGTCCAATGCCAGTCACATTCTTGTTTTGCACCTAAAGATTCACGATACTCACACGGTTAGAAATTATGTTTGGTATTTATGGATAGACATTTCGTATAATCTAATAAAAAACCTATGAGGAAAAATTGAAATAGATGTCTATTTATTTTTTGCTAAAGATAAAGAGACGAATTATAAAAATGTACATTGACAATAAATGAAAAACTAGCGAGTAAGACATAGCGAGATCATGAAAGACCTCATATCTTCTTTTTGCAGTTGAAGAAAGGGAGGAGAAAAGGATTGCAAACTAGAAGGTATAGATCTTGAAAATAGAAATAATATATTTGGTAAAACTTACTGTCACGACCCGAATTTTTTACCATCGGGAGTCGTGATGGCGCCTACTTTCGGAGCTAGGCAAGCCGAACTTTTAGAAACACATCACTGATTTCGTTTAAACAATATAGTAACGGAAATATTAAAATAAAGCGGAAGATTTTAAAAATGTTAAATAACTGAAAAATTGAAATACGAAACTCCAAATTACACTTCTACCCAGTATCTGGTGTCACTACTCACAAACTACTATAGAATATTGAAACAAGGGTCTGAAAGAAATGCATATAACCGTTTGTCCCGAACACATGGGACAACAGAATAAAGTAAGGATAGAGAAGGCGCTGGCCTGCGGACGCCTGCAAGCTACCTCGGTGCCTCGCGGATCTGAATGCTAACACCTGCACCACTGCTGCTACTACGGTCCGAATCCTGTATCTGCGTAAAAGAGCACAGAGTGTAGAATCAGCACAACCGACCCCATGTGCTGGTAAGTGCCTGGCCTAACCCCGGCGAAGTAGTGATGAGGCGAGACAGGACCTATCACAATTAACCTGTACAGATATACGTGCAATAACTGAAAAATACACGAATTTAAACAGCTAGGGGGTGGGAGCATACTGTGGCGTACGACAGTTTAAATATAGAAATCATCGGGTAAGAAATGAAACCGTACAATAACAAATGATAAGGAAAACACAGGAAAACCCTACATACAAAATCAATATACTTGATCCATACTCCGTTGCGGCGCGCAACCCGACCCTCCGATTTCATATTGGTTAGTGCTGCGGCGTGCAACCCGACCCTTCCGAATTTATATTTATTAGTGTTGCAGTGTGCAACCTAACCATTTCGATATTTATATTTGTTAGTGCTGCGGCGTGCAACCCGACCCTTCCGATATGGTTCCTCACTCAACAGCATCAACAAAGGAGGCAAGGAAGTAATGAATAGTGGAAGAAATCCACGCAAGGGAATTAAACCCTCCAATTAGATCCCGTCAAGGGAGAAATATTAACAACTAAATTCAACAAAATATCATGGCAAGAAAATACCCAATAACTACACGTCCCGACAAGGGAGGATACAATAAATACTTTAATCCCGGCAAGGGAATAAGCACAACACTTCCTCTCTTAATTACTTATTCCTCGAGTATCAATTTCTAGTCCGAGCCAATGCTCTCAATCACAACCCTTCCTCAGCTATTCACGTTATATTAAGCTTATCAGTTAATCAAGAAGGTGCATCACGAAATCCGAATCAATTACAATTAAGACTCTCGATCATGCTAGACTCAGGTGCATAGATAACCGTCACCATGCCTATACACCGACTTCACATAGCAAGTAACAATTAATATNATCCCGCGGCCGCGCCGAGGAAAGGGAGCAAAAATGATTCTCTGAACCTACCCAGCGCGGACCGCACTGTTTTGGTATGCGGCCGCGCTGGTTGAACTCCAACCATATGCCTCACTGAACCTGGACACGCGAACCGCACAGAAATGCACCACGGCCGCGTGGCTTCCAGCGCGGACCGCACTGATTTGGTGCGCGGCCGTGCTGGTTGAACTTAAACCAACGACTCTTTGAACCTGACCATGCGGACCGCGCAAAAATGCACCACGGCCGCGTGGGGCCTGCTACACTGCCACATCTGATATTTTAAGCTTAAGGCCTCCCGGGACCTACTTAAAACTCACCCGAGCCCTCGGGGCTCCAAACCAAACATACACATAACTCCAACAACATCCTACGGACTTACTCGAGCGATCAAATCGCCAAAATAACATCATTTACAAAGAATCGAGCGTCAAAACTCATGATTTTTATTTCAAAGTTCTTTAACTTTCTAATTTGGAACTCATAGTCCGAAACATGTCAAACGACGTCCGATTTTGACCAAATTTCACAGTTTGCGCTTAAAGCATATTTAAGACCTGTACCGGGCGTCGGAACCAAAATACGAGCCCGATACCTATATTTTCTAACTCATTTTCATTTCTATTTTTCATTAATAATTTTAGAAAATAATTTAACAGAAAAATTCTTTTACTCGGGTTCTGGACCTCGAATTTCGACTTCGGGCACATGCCCGAGTCCCATATTTTCGTACGGACCTCCCGGGACCGTCACATCATGGGTCCGGGTCCGTTTACCCAAAATATTGACCAAAGTCAACTATATCAATATTAATATCAAAATTCTTCAAACGTTTCATAGAATTCACATATTTTAACATAAAAACTTTTCGGCTACGGGTCCGGACTGCGCACACGAGTCGAGGCAACCCCCAAGTGAGGTTTTCACGGCCTCGAAAGCGCGGAAAAAAGGGAGAAATACGGTGATGACCCTTTGGGTTGTCACATTCTCCACTTCTAAAACAACCGTTCGTCCACGAACGGACAAAAGAAAGAAGTACCCGAGTCAGGAAATAAATGAGGGTAACGACTCCGCATATTAGACTCGGACTCCCAGGTCGATGCCTCAGGAGGCAGACCTCTCCACTGAACACGCACTGAAGGAAAACTCTTCGACCTCAACTGTCGAACCTGCCGATCTAGAATAGCTA
>MU787196.1:4714-37502 GCA_026770625.1 Nicotiana glauca
TGCCACTACACTTACTTAGCATCCATTTTAAAGGTGATATTCCCTCGCGCGAATAACAAAAAAAACATCAAAATACACAAACCTCTTCAGATGCACCGATTCTTCACTCTCTGTTTTTCTTTCAATTTCTCTCTACTCCTCCATCCCTTTCACTCTTCTGTACTCCTCTGTCACTTTAAAAAAAAAAAAAAAAAAACAGTTTATACAAATTTGTTTTTTTAGTTTTTACAAAAAGAAAATCTTTAAAAAAACTGAAAAAAATGAAGAAAAAAATATTTTTCAAAAACGAAAATAATTTGTTAAATTGAGTAGATACTGAAAAGATTTTGCAAAACAAATTTTAAAAACTGAAAAAAAATCATTTTTTTAACAAATTATTTTTTTTCGTAAAAACTGGGGAAAAAATGTAAAAAACGAAAAAAATATTCAGTTTTAATAAAATATTTTCGTTTTTTTAATACTGAAAAAATATTTCCAACAAAATATTTTCATTTTTTGAAAAATATTTTTTTCTTCATTTTATCCAATTTTTTTAAAGATTTTCTTTTTGTAAAACCGAAAAAACAAATTTGTATAAACTGATTTTTTGTTTGTTTTCGTTTTAAACAAAATATTTTCGTTTTTTAAAAACTGAAAAAGTTATATTCAACAAAATATTTTCGTTTTTGAAAAATATTTTTTTTTTATTTTTTTCACTTTTTGAAAGTAGAATATATTTGGCCCTTTGCTAGATTTTAAAAGAAGGGATGAAGTTTTTAACGTGTAAGGGTAAATATGACCCTAATATATAACGGTAGGGATATTTTTGATAGCAAACGTAAACGGAGAATAAATAAGGCATATTTATAATAGTAGAGGGACAAATCAGACTCTTAACCGTTTTATTTTTTTTCACACGTGACCTGTTTGAAAAAATGCTATACATGGCACCAAAATCAACAACTACTTCTGTTTAATCAGCAGATGTCGGTATGTAATTCTTTCAAACTTAATCTTTACCAATTATGCTTAGCAATTCTAATCTAATCAAATGATATATTTGCCTACTCTAATTCTATTGAAACTTGAAAGAGCATAATTGGCGTCAAATATATTAGTAGTTCATAAATGATATTCTCTCTGTTCCAGTTTATGTGAACCTATTTCCTTTTTAATCCGTTTCAAAAAGAATGAACCTTTTCTAAATTTGGTAAAAATTTAGCTTAAACTTACAACTTTACCCTTAATGAGAAGCTTTTATGACTACATAAATACTCTAAGCCCCATTTGGACTTGTTTAGGACCACAAATTCCAAAAATCTTTATTTTTTTTTTAAACTCCGTGCCCGTTCAAACAGATTCATATTAATTAGAACGGAAGGAGTATCATTCATGTTGTTCGAACCCATCGGGGTTGCCTTCTCTCTCGAACTGATGGAAAGTAAAAAAAGAGTAACAAAGATTGGTGTGAAAATTGTAAACCAACTAAATTTTGACGAAAAAGAAGAAGAAAGATAATTTGGAGAAAGAGGAAAAGGGAAAAAATTAGAGATAATTTAGACGTTTTTTTTGTAACTCTTTTTTCATCAGTTCCATTTATTTTTCAATTTACGTGTGTTCGCGCAATTGTACTATAATCTTATTTGCCTACTCTATTCTAAAAACTTACAACGACATAATTTTAATATCATGAGTAACTGATTTATTTATATTTGCCTACTCTAATTTTATTCGGTAAAAAAAAAAATGTTTCTTGCCTGTTGAATCAGCAACTACTGATGTCGACTCAACATTTCAAACGTTGCATTTAATTAGGAAGTATGAAAGTGGCTTAAGTTTTGTTGTTGTACCGCAAATATAAGAATAACGTACAGCCAAAAATAAATCTATGATTTAAGCCTGTGCAGGGTAAAGATACTGATATTCTTGGCTAATCTAATTTTATAGGTGTGGGGACACTATAATTAGGGATGATAAGCGGTGCGAGGCGGGGCGGGACGGGTTCTCCTTTAACCCGCAAAATTTCGCCCCGTCCCGCCCCGCATAGTTCTTTAACCCGCATCCACCCGTCCTACCCCGCCCCGCAACTTTTTTTTCCTTTTCAATTTGTCTTATTTTATTTTTGCAATCAATGAACGCGGGATCAGCATGTACACATGCATAGTCAGAATAAATAATTTACCATCTTAGTTTATTTTAATAAGAAGTATCGAGTAATTTTCTCATTTTTTGTTATTTGTTCAAGTTTTGAGTCTCTGTTTTCATATAGTTACGGACTTATGGTAGAGATTTGTATTATTCGTCAAGTGACCTTATTGTTTTTGTCATAATGGAAGAATATTAATTTATAGTGTGTGAGATTGGATTTGTTAAAATTAAATATTTTTTACTCCTTTTCAGTTATGTGAAAAATGAGTATTGAAACTCACACCCGCACCCGTACCGCACCCGCGAAAAAATATTTTTTTTTTAGTTTAACCCGCCCCACCTCGCCCCACACCTGTATATGTATAAACCCGCACCGTCACGCACTCGCACCGTCCCATTGTCATCCCTAACTATAAATGCGAAGACAAAACGTCGTTACGAGATTGAGATACACTCTAGAGTACCCAAAGTTTAAATTTTGTTCACTCCCTGCTAATCTCTATATTCTTTCAGACACTTATGTGCTATCGTGTATCACGTTGTAGATTACTAATCCCAGTCTTTAATGCGAAAACAAAACAACTAAAAATATATCTATATGTGCAATATACGTTACTACTCATTTGATTGAAATGTTTATTAAAAAGTCCGACTGCATACTTTTACCATCAATTGATTACAGATTTTAATTTTTTTTTTGCCTTTGTTAATTTCAGAAAAATAAATAGTGACATAAGAAACAAGGGTGCATTCCTTTTCAGGCAAGTTTCTATTATATACATTCTTCCTTACTTTTAAGATTTGAATTTTCTAAATATCTTTTAGCCTTCCTATCTTTATCGTCTTTCTACAATTTCACCAATTGAGAAAGGACAGTAAGAATGTTGTTTCTATTATATACATTCTTCCTTACTTTTAAGATTTGAATTTTCTAAATATCTTTTAGCCTTCCTATCTTTATCGTCTTTCTACTATTTCACCAATTGAGAAAGGACAGTAAGAATGTTGTTTCTATTATATACATTCTTCCTTACTTTTAAGATTTGAATTTTCTAAATATCTTTTTGCCTTCCTATCTTTATAGTCTTTCTACTATTTCACCAATTGACAAGGACGAGAAAGATGAAAAACAGAAGAAGACATGTTAGATATCTTTTTCTCTTTGTGTTGCTAAAGTTCTTTTCTTTAAATCCTTTAAGACCTTAAAGGTAATCACTTCTACAAAGATAGCTTGTAATTGTTTTACAATATATGACTTTGTTACCAACTTGATCTTCTTTAGAGAAAGGAAAAAAAAAGGGAAATTGTAAGATGAAAGATTGCCCATTGTGTTGCAGTTTTTTTTGTTTTCTTTTTGATGCTTAATTATTTTCTTCTCCATATGTTTTCTACTTTCAGGGGTTTTAAAATGAGCTCAAAAGTGGAGAATATGAATTACTAAAGACAAGAGAAATGGATATTTGGTAATTTTTATTTGAGAAAATTCACCGAAAGATATGACTTCTCAGATTAATGGTAAATTCTAGAGCAGCAGTCCTTGAAATGGAGTCTTTACCTTCGTCCTTTTGAATAAAAATAAATAAAAGAAGTTTTCAATAGCTTTTTCAACGGCTAAGATTGAGAAGGATGATAATGTTATTGATGATCGTTACCACAAATGATTGTAGTTTTAGTGAAGACTTATCTTATTGTCAGATGAGGATCCAGAATTAAAACTCTATGGGTTCAACTGATAAGGTTTTTAGCATTAAACCTATTATATTTGTAAAGTTATGGGTTCATGTCTACTATCTATTTCAATTTTAGTGACATTATACACATAAATTTATAATTCGTTTCGAAAGTTATAGCTTCAATTGAACCCGTGATTAAAGTGGAACATCCTCCCCAGCTTACTGTCAAAACGATTGATGGCGATGATTTACTTGGTTGTTCGAATGACTTTAATTCTAGATGCGGTGTACCTTTATCAAAGATTCCAGCAACCGCAAGTCAAGTTGTTATTACCTTTAATATCTTATTCGTTCTGTGTCTCTTCTAGGCACATGGTGTCTAAGCAGGGGTTGAATTTCGTTGTTCCCAATGGAGGATATTGAAGTAATGAGCATTTGAAATGGCAGGCTCAAACAAACTACAGAAGTTGTTTTCTCTTTCAAGCCTCATGACTTTAAAGGATTCTCCTTCCGTTTCTTAAAGCATTTGTATGGTGATGATATGTACCTTTTATGAGTTTGAAATAGATTTTTACTTTTTCCTTGTGCAGGGAGAAAATAAGGTATAGAAACAAAGGAAAATCCTTTTTGCTGCAAGATTCATTCAACACAATGATGCTTGGCTCTCTGCCTAGCAACAATATTTGTTGGTCCTCCTGCCCTTGAAGATATATTGGAATTTCAATCATCTTAATCACACCTTTTATTTTCATTCTTAATCACTCCTCTTTTTAATCATTGTTGCAGTATCAAATCAGACTCTTTATTTTTTCTTCTTTAAACTGTGTACCAGTAGGTCGATGTGGATTAACAAATAGCGCTTCAGTCCGAGTTTTTTACAGTGTGCATTATTCACTTGTGTCATAGCTTTTCAGTATGGTTTCCATATTTTGATCAACTTGAAAATTCTTATCAAAAGAGTATGATAGTAATAAGAGATAGAGACGCAAAAAATATAGAAATTTGTCCTCAACTTTTTGTTAGAGGATGAAGATGAACTTCCTAAGTTGGGCATTCAATTGACCCTCTTTACAAGCTAAATCTTTAGCGACACAATCTTGAGGGAGGAATGGTTCTGTTTTCATGAAAATATCTTTTTGCCTAGAAATAGGAAAAATAGGAGATGAGTAAGAGGACTAATTGATTTGGAGACTCCTTAAGAATAGTCAGATTTGACATAGATGATGAAGACTTCAGTAAGAGCTGGAGATACGTCAAAAATCAAATGAAATGTTGAACTCTTCAATGATCACATAAGAGACGTAATGACTGTTACTCTTTTTTGCAGTGACTTACTTCCATTGTTTGGTTGACGAAACAGTCCAAAGTTTTGAACTTTAGATTTTTTTTCTTTTATGAGACTCTACACATCTAAGTTTTTATTAGTTACTGAAGGTGTTTCACAATCTTTGAAATAGTTAATTTTTTTAAACTTTAGATTCTTAATGCGCATATCTTCTTTTTATATGACTACAAAAGCTGAGTTCTTTGTGTGTTACTTAAAACTTTTGAACTTTAGATTCTTGATTCTTGAAGGGTAACACAACTAAATGGGCAATTCATTCGTATCAAAGAAAAAGAGAGAATTTACGTATATAATGCAATTTACTCAGAGCTCTATTTTATAAAATATATTGATTTTGTAATATACCACATATAATTAATTTTATGCATATATACTTAAAAATTATCTATTATATCTCAACTCAATTTATAAAAATGTTTATTTCTAAATATACAACGTTGTTATTTATAACCGCACACAGCACGGCAAATTCCCTACTTATAAAATATATATTCATGAAAAAAATTATATTCAGAAAACAGAAAAAGGACTTATCATGAGGTAGCAGAAGAGCATTAGAATTTAGCAGTAGTAATTGAGAAAAGAAGCAACAAAGCAAAGTAATTCATTCAATGAAGCTTCCAATCATCACAGAAAGGCAAAATGCTAAAAAGAAAGTAAGATCCATTGGAAATATAGGCGCAAAGTACGAAAAATCTAAAGTGTTAATGAAGAAAGGAGCATATAAAAAATAAATAAATACTATATGCAATTGCAGAAAATAATAATAATAACTACTATAATAAAAGTTACAATTACAGCAAGTTATGTGCCGTGTGAGGGACATGTCAAGGGTTAAAACTCTGATGCAGACAAAAGTCAAGTTAAAGGATAGATGGGCGAACCCATCATTTCAAATCGTGCATTGTTGGGCCTCATAGATCTCTGTCATTTTTTTAACGGAAAAGGGCATGGTATATCCCTCTGCTTTGTTTTATTGTTCAATTTTGTCCTCCGTTATATTTTCCGTTCAAATTTACCCATGCCGTCCATCAAAGTTCTATATTTGTCCCTATTTTAACTGCCGGAACACGTAGCACATTCTGAATACGGAAAAGGGCCTGATATATCCCTATACTTTATTTTATTGTTCAATCTATCCCTCGTTATACTTTCCGTCCAAATTTACCCATGCCCTCCATCAAAGGTTTATATTTGTCCCTATTTTAACGGCCGAGACACGTGACATATTTTAGGAGAAAGAACCAGTACAAAAACAAAAAAACTCCAAACCGCCCTAGAACCCATGACCCGCATGCTCGTTTTTCCTCTCTTAATTTCTTTCCAAACTTCTCTTAAATAAAAACTTTTAATCCGTGTAAGAGATTATCTTAGTCTGACAAAGAGATGAGGTTCAAAGACACAATGTTCTGTCATCTCTTTGTTTGTTGCCACCATTTTTTTTCTTTACTTCTATTTTCTTATTCCTCACTCCCTTACATTTTTTTCTTCCTCTTGTTATCACTGAATAAAACTCCACCTTTGAAAACAAAACTGTTCGAAGTCGCCCACAATTCCTTGCATATGTATTTTCGTTCAATCTCATTGATTTAAGAAAAAATTGAAATAGGTGGCAGAAAATTTGAAACTTCAGACAGGCTTGATGGAATTCTTTCTCCGGCGATCTCAACACAACGATGGGAGGTTGAGTCCAATTTCGAACAGTTCAATGAAGCTGGTGAAGTAATTTCTGCGGCTAAAATAAATATAGTAAGATTTCATACATGCCCAAGTACTCAAGACCATTCACGAAGTCATGAGGAAATTGTGTCTTTGAACCTCATCTCATTGTCAGACTAAAATAATCTCTTACACAGATTAAAATTTTTTATATAAGAGAAGTTTGGAAAAAAATGAAGAGAGAAAAAACGAGCATGCGTGTCATGGGTTGTAGGGCGGTTTGGAGTTTTTTTATTTTTGTACTGGTTCTTTCTGCTAAAATATGCCACGTATCCCAGCCGTTAAAATAGAGGCAAATATAGAACTTTGATGGAGGGCATGGGAAAACTTGGACGGAAAGTATAATGAGGGATAAGATTGAACAATAAAATAAAGTATAGGTATATATCAGGCCCTATTCTGAATATTTTCCGTATTCAGAATGTGCCACGTGTCCCATCCGTTAAAATAGGGGCAAATATAGAACTTTGATGGACGGTAGGGATAAATTTGGACGAAAAGTATAGCGGGGGACATGATTGAACAATAAAACAAAGCCCTTTTCCGTTTTTTTAACCAGAAAGAACACATTATTGAAATAAAAACTAAGATGGATCAGGTCATGCCGGGACTGATCTCTCAGAGTTTCCTCCGTTTTCAGTAAAATAGTTAACAAACAAATAAAATTTTAAAATTACGCAAAGGAATTGAAAAATGAATATTATACGTGAAGATTTTTTTGTTTCCAGTGCTACCCTAGTAAAAACTCGAAACAGAGCTCACTGGTGATGAGATGCACGCCTCGTCACCTTGATGCTGAACAAAAGCTCGGCAAAGTGGTGAATTAAATCTTGTAAAACATATCACATTCATGAAGACAGATAACTAGGCTTGAACGTTACTACTAAAAATTGAACCTTCTCTGACCAGGAAAACATTAGAAAAAACGAAGCAAACAAAAAACTTCACTTCATAACAATGTTACACGGCTTTGCTCTGCCAGTTCTAACATCACAATGACTATCTAAGTTGGATTTGGATACTTAAACCTTAATGGCATACTTTCTCAATGGAAAGTACATCTCTTTCTTCTTCTCCCTTTCTGTCTTCAAAGATGCCTGCACGTTAAACCAGCGCAAGTTGTTAATGAATTAACTCAAAAATAAACAATGAGTCAGAAGAAATGAGTATAGACGGAACCACAAAAGACGTGTCAAAAAGATAGAACCAATGAAAACACCAGGTATTCAAACAGAGGACCAATTTATGTTCTATGAATTCATATAACCATTTATAGCAATATAACAATTAGTATGTAAATCTAACTGTACATAGGCCAGTTCTTGAGCTAAAACACAATGTATCACAAATTGGACAGATTCAAGCAACAGAGGCAAGAGAAATTAATGAACAGGCATACATACACTTGAATATGTACTCACTCACTTGAAAGTGAAAATCAAATACCAAATCAACCAGACAACAAAAGAAAGCAAGCACTTCTTATGTTCAAGCAAGCAACAGTTTCTTATGCCGAGCGTTGGACCAAATTCCTTTGTAACTTCAATAAATATCTCAAAGAACCCAAAGAGCTCCAGGCAAAATTAGCAAGCAAAATGAGAATACCACATTAAAGGCAACAAAGTCCTCCTGGTTGAGGTTTATGCTAGGTGCTAAAGCTAGTTGTGCTGAGTGAGCTCAACATATAAACACACAAAAGGTCAAAGTTTACTTCCAGAATTAGAAGTATGCAGAAAGAGGTTACCAATTATACTGTACAAAGGAATAGGCACCAGAGAAAGTACGACACTGAATCAATACACAGAGATAAGAAGCCTTATCAAACAAAAATACACAGAGAAGAAGATGCAGATGAACATGGATCTATGCAGCAATGAACTACACTACAATCCCAATCTAGTTGGGTTCGCCTATATGAATCCTTCACATCTCATTTTACTCTATTCAAGCCAATTTCTAATTATAATATTTTATCTCTTGAAGGGAAGCCTTGAAGCAGCCATAACAATTGTCGTTGTGTGACCAAGAGGTTAAGGGTTCAAGTCTTGGCAGCAGCTTCTTGCAGAAATGCAATGTAAGGATGTGTACAGTAGACCCAACGTGGTCCGATCCTTTCCCGGACCCCATGCATAACCGGAGTCTTAGTGCATCGTGCTCCCCTTTATTAAGGCAAAGTAGTGACATATAATATACTGCCACCGTAAACTACACAGTAAACACTTAAAGAGCCAATGAATACAAAACTAGCAAACTATACTATACATCACAACAGAAAGCAATAGGTTGTCATAAACAATGGCAGATCATTATGCAGTTCTTTCAATTATTAAGAACTTAACAGCATGGACTTAAGAGTCGGGTTAGGATTTAATTACCTGGTGCTTTGTAAGACGTCTACGGATGGCTCTGGTCTTCTTGGGACGAAGGTCCAGCGGCAAGTACTTCTTGTTCTTGTATGCTTCCCTTAGTGCCGTTTTCTGCTTCTGTGATATCACAGTTAAAACCTGTGCTATCGACAGCCTCACCACCTTTCTGCATCAAAAAAATTCGTTTAAGCAAATGAGTCACTTCACATACACATACTATGTGTATTTCACATACACATACACATATCCGCCAACATGAACAAATGTAGCTTTATAGCAGCATGTGCAAGTCCACCACTTTCAGGTCCAATTACATATATACAACAACTATACTGATTAAAAATATCTATACAAGAAGTGTTCTATGTTTACTACTAGTATATAAATTTCTGACTAAACTCCTAATACATAAATAGTTGGAATTTTTTAAAACAAGATATATCTTCATAATAAGTGAATGCAGTGTTACTCAGAATCCACTGGTTTCAAATCCTAGATCCGCCTGTTAATAAATAAAAGACGACAAGAGGAATGAAAATTTAAATTTTAGAGAGCTTGTTGGGAGCACCACCGGTGACTTTAGCGACACGAAGGAGAGCGAGTTCTGCTTTTAAATCCTTCAACTGAGCCAAAAGCTCATTCTTTGATTTCTGCCTCAGCTCGTGCACTTTGATCCTTGCTACAAAAACGAGGGCAATACTAATACAGTCAGTATAACACAATTTAATGCAATTGTAAAAAAAAAAAATGGAAGGTTTTGGTATCACTTACCCATGGCGTTTCTATCACAGTCTCACTCTCTCTCACCACCGAAGAGAATTCTGAAAACCCTAGATGTTCAAAACCGGAAACCACTCATTGATAGAGGACTATAGGCCTGTAATTTTACGGGCCAGTAGACTTTTATGGCCCAAATATAGGATACAGATGATAAATGGGCTTTTGTTGAACTGGTCTTGACTAGCCCAAATTCAGCTGCATATTTCCATAAAAAATTTGAGAAAATCTCATTTTATACATATTAAGCTCAAACTATTTATCTTTTAATACTCATGTCAAACTATTTACTTTTTCTACTCATGCGGTCCAACGCGGCCCACCCATTAGAGGATTTTCATCCCCGGCCCAAGCTATTTCACCCAGCAACCCACACAATTAGTGGATTTCCATACCCACCATCATTTAATGCCTCATTTAATTTTTCTTCCACCTTTAACGCTACAGACTTCCTTTTTAGAACCTCCTTAGCCAAACCATGAGAACTCATATTTCACCCAACATTTACTGATTCGACTTTTGAATTTTTTTTCTTCATATTTTGTTCTATCTCTTCGTCTAATAGTAATTTCTGGGCGAATTTTTGGATGTGAAAGTACATTTAGTAAAAGTGGATTTTCAAAATCATAGAATTTTTGTGTTTCGATTTGTACTTTTGTGAATCAATGTATATGGGTTGTTGTTTTCACTATGGGTCGGAAGCATTGTGTGCGTAGATGGTGGCGCCATGCACAACATCATTCTTCAACCCAAGTGCTGCTAAATCTATTGCCTCAGTAATGTCTAGTGCTAGTTTTTAATTATTTTCTTATTCTCGATCTGTGTTTAGTCCGAACCCTAGCAGTAGTCGTGTTGAAAACACAATTAAAAATGTAAAATTAATGGGGGAAATGCAACAATATTGATGCTTCGCCAGTCGATGGAACTCTCTACCAGTCATTACTTGAAACAAATTCCAGACCAGTCATAGCAGGCGTTGCGGTGAATGATAAGGGAAAAGTTAAAATTGTTGAGGATTCTGAGTTAGGGGGAAGCCGATGTGAATCTGTGTCTGAAATAGAGACTCAACCAGTCGATGTTGATTGTAGCAATTATTCTCAAGTGAAGAAGAGAAAAATTGGTGTCACACCCAAGAAGGTAATTTTCTTAAAATTAGGATCTGGGCATTTAAATATTTAGTAAATTGTTAATTTTTGATTTTCTGGTATGCTTAATTCTGTATTATATTATAGTTTTAGTCAGTTGTGGGAACTGAAAACGACCCCATACAACTGTATACCCTGTTAGTATGGCTATATAATATATTGGTATCGTATATTTGTTGGAACCTTAGTTGCGGGAACGACCCCATAAAACTATATGTCATGTTAATATAGCTATATACTATATTGGTATCATACCTTTTTGGTTTTTTAACTTTCTTTAATTGGTACGCTATCCAATTTTTTTTAAATAATAGTAGTATAGTACAATATCTTAAAATACTTTATTATATTAATATGTGATCAACTATTTTTTGATTTTTCTCTTTATGTCTGTGTTATGTAATAGTAGAATAGTCATATATAGTTGACGGGAATTAACTAATAGAACTGTATAACTTGTTGGTATAATTATATGCCATACTAGTATCATATGGCAGTTGTAATATTTTTTTGGCTATTTTAGGTGCATTTTTAAGCGAATTCTATTTCTGAAATTATTTATATGACATGTTTTGCATTGTTAAGATTCCCCTGTGCCTATGGACATAGAGTAAGTGTGTTATGTGATAGTTTTTATTGGCAGTTGTTGGAATATACCTGTATAACTATATACCATGTTAGTATAGTTATATACTATATTGGTATATCGGTATCATATATTTTTGAATTCTTTTTTGGTTGTATTGACTATATTTAATTGGTTCAATGTTTGCTTTTACTTTAATAATAGTGAAAATACTTTATAGCTATATACCTTTTTATTTTTCTCTTTATGCATGTCTATTATGTAATAGTAGTATAACCATTTATTGTTGCTGCGAATTAGCCAGTACAACTGTGGATCCTTTTTGTATAATTATATGTCATGTTGGTATCATATGGTAGTTGTAATATTTTTGGTTGTTCTAATTACATTTTTAAGTGAATTCCATTTCTGAAACTATTTATATCAGCATATTTTTGCAGTGTTAGGATTTTCTTGTGCCTATGGACATAGATTATAAACCAAAGGCAGATTGGGATACCAACTGTAATGTCATTCGTCTGTTGAAAGAGAATTTAACAAAGACGTAACTTCGGGATATTTAAAAAACCATGCTTTAGATACTTTTTGGATCTTCCACCAATTATTGTGCAGATTCGGGTTATACACCATTTACTTATTAGAGAAGTACACATGAGGTGAAAATGATATGTTGGTTGTAGTGAGTGATTCTAGGTTGCGCTTTGGTTTGGGTGAATTTGCACTCGTTACTAGGCTGAAATATAAGGGTCATACAAGTATAGAGCGCGTACCAGAGAATAGGTTTATTTCAAAATATTTTGGGATTGCATCTGTGATATTGTCCCAACTAGTAGACTATTTTACGAAGAAGAAATTGGAGACAGATAATTATGCGTCGAAGATAGCAGTTCTTTATTTTGTGAACAACTTCTTCCTTTCTCTGCTCAAAACAAAAGCTATTTCACGGTCTTTTCATTGACTTGGTTGAGTGCAGTAACCCGGAGTATAGATGTTTATAACGCTACAATCGACTCATGTTCCAACAAGTTTCAAGATAAGCCTTCTTTTTATAAATTTGATGGCTTCCCGTTGGCTTTACAGATTTGGTTGTATGAATATTGCCCAAGATTGGATGGTCACTTTGCAGATCATATTGAAAACAACATTTCACGAATTCTGAGTTGGATAGGCAAAGATCAAATATGGAACGAGCGATTTTCTTTGCAAATGTTTAGCTTGCAATGCCATCACATAATTTTCTCATACTTTTATTGCATCTTTTAATGTTTTGGTATAGTGGTTTAGTCACAGGTAGTTGTAGCAATATCCCAGAGCAATGATATACTACGCTGGTATACATGTATGCCATATTGGTATCATATGGTAATATGGATCTTTTCAGCTACTCATACTTTTATTACTACTTATACTTTTATTGCAAAATATTTTGGTATAGTAGTTTAGTTAGAGGTAGTTGTAGCAATATCCTAGAGCAATGATATACTCTGTTGGTATATATGTATACCATGTTTGTATCATATGGTAATAGAGATATTTTATCTTTTCATGTTTTATTATCATTTCTATTTATAACTATTGACATTAATAATTGTAGCTAAAGAACACCACCTAATCTGATACTGAGAAGTAACTATTTGATGTGTATGGTCTAAACATTAAAATTGAAGTTGATTGCATTGATGGTCAGCCTAATAGCTTTTAGGTTTGTGGCACTAAATTTCCAAAGACATAAAGTATGCATCAAAGTACTGGAGGTGATTTCGAACCTACCAATGCTGAGGTAGTGTGTGATTACTCGAAAGGTCATCACTTATTTTAGAAATAAATTCTGTGTTCCGAGGCCTTAAAAAACCTTCTTTTACCTCACCTTAATTTGTATGCATGGTCCGGACGTATATCCGAAAAGCTTTTATATGAAGATATGAGAAATAGAAATTTCTAGAGTTAAAATTTAATTATGGTTGACTTTGATCAATATTTTGAGCAAACGGACTGAGATCTATGTTCCGACAATCCTGGGAGGTCCGCAGTAAAATATGAGACTTGGGCGTATGCCTGAAAAGGAATACCGAGGTCCTTAGAAATTAATTTTTGAAAGAAATTATTTTGCTGAATTATTTATGAAATAAAGAAAAGAATTAACGTTAGAAATTATTGGTATCGGGTCCGTATTTTGGTTTCGGAGCCCGATTCAAACTGGTTATAGTATTTAAATGATAATGTGAAATTTGGTGAAAAATGGAGTTTATTTGATGTGATTTGGATGCCCGGTTGAGAAATAATGATATTTAAGTATTCTTGAGAAAAATAATGAGTTTTGAGGTTTAATTCATAGTTTTACATGTTATTTTCATGATTTGAACGCATGAGCAAGTCTGTATGATATTTTTATACTTGCGTGCATGTTTGGTTTAGAGCCCCTAGGGCTCGGGTGAGTTTCGGATAGTCCATGAGATATTTTACACTAAGAAATGATTGCTGATTTTCTGTTATGGTGCATAGTGATTCATTGTGCTATGTGATCGCATAGAGTAAATTCGGGGGGTCACCATTTGTGTTATTCGAAAGCATAGCTTCTCACAGCACTGAGTTAACTAGGCCTAGGGGAAGGGAACCTATTTTTCCTCTATGCTAACACGGCCAGGCAGGCGCGAACGCGAAGGCCAATTAGGCCTGACCCTATGCGAACGCGGACAGACCCATGTTAACGCATAGAAGGTCTGCCCAGCTATATTCCAACATTTTAAAACACGGACATAACCCATTCTTTCACCATTTTTCGAAGACCACAACCCTAAGGGCGATTTTCTCCACCAAAATTCATTCCCAAAGTGTTGGTAATCAATTCTAAACTTTGCTCTTTCAATTACCCAATATTTTTCATCACTTTTAAATCAATAATCAAAGGTTTTCATGGTAGAAATTAGGAATTTGGGTAGAGTTAGGGCTTTTTAATAATTGAGATTTAGACCTCGTTTTGGGGTCGGATTTCGAAACAAATTACATATTTGGACTCGTGGGTGAATGGGTAAACATAATGTCCGAAACACAAGTTTGGACAAGCAAGCCTGGGGTCGGGTTTTAACTTTTTTTTGAGAAAATTTAGGAAAAATTATAATTTTCAGTGAATATAGTTTATTTAGCATTAATTAATAATATTAAGTTACTTATGGTTATATTCAAGTAATTTGGTGGCGAATTCTAAAGGAAAAGCGGTGTTTGAGGCTTGAGTTGGTCGTGGAAGTTTGAAGTAAGTGTTTGTTCTAACCTTAGCTTGAGGGATTAGGAGTTGGGTCTTAATTACTATGTGTTAACTGTGGAATACGACATATAGGCATGGTGACGAGTATTTATACGTCGGTATCAAGCATGCCTGCGATTCTTGTATTGTAATTGTTATGACTCTGTTATGGTGTATTCGTGTTTCATATGAGGATTATCATATTATTGTTCCCTTGTTGGGATGTTAGTGTTATATTACTATCCCTTACCGGGATGTTGATGTTATATTATTGTTCCCTTGCCGGGATGTTGTTGTTATATTATTATTCCCTTGCTGGGATGTTGTTGTTATATTATTGTTCCCTTGTTGAGATGTTGTTGTTATGTTATTGTTTCCTTGTTGAGATTCTTTTATGATTGGTGTTGAAATATGATGTGGGAGCGGGTTGCACGCCTGCAATGGTAATATATGAAATGGGAGCGGATTGCACGCCTGCAACAGTAATATATAAAATGGGAGCAGGTTGCATGCCTGCAACGATGTAATATATGAAATGGGAGCGGGTTACACGCCTGTAATGGTAATATATTAAATGGGAGTAGGTTGCATTCCTGCAACGATACTATATAAAATGGGAGCGGGTTACATGCCTGCAACAATACTGTATGATTTGGGATCGGGTTGCACGCCTGCAACGGTATTACATGTTCACTTGTTTCTTATTTCCTTATCTTTTGCTAGTAACTGAATTATGGCATTCCTTGCATTTCTCTATTGATTTATGCTATTACCTGATATACCCCGCAACATGTTTCCCCCTCATGTCTTTAACTGTGAATATCTGCTTTTTTTTCCGTTGTATATGATTTAACTGCACAGGTTTATTTTATAGTCTGGTCCTAGCCTTGTCACTATTTCGTCGAGGTTAGGCTAGGCATTTACCATCACATGGGGTCGGTTGTGTTGATACTACACTCTGTACTATGTGCATATACCAATACCGGAGCGTTTGGATCACAGTGAGGGTGTCGTCTTTAGTCCATTCAAGCGACCGAGGTAGTCTTGTAGACGTTCGCGGGCCTTGGCGTCTCCTCCTATCATTTCTCTTTTTGTTTTTACTTACTCAGAGACATATTTGTGTAATTCTATTCAGACCTTGTTTGTAGTATTCTTAGATAGTCCATGACTTGTGACACCAAATTTTGGGTAGTATTGTACTTCAGATTATGTAGCAATATTTGGTTAAAATCTTAAGTTTTCATCTTCCGCATTTCTGGTTATTTAGTTTATTTCGTTGTTTAATCACTTATTACTTGAAATTGTTGAACATGCTTGATATAAAGGGTAATGAAATTATAATATTCGGCTTGCCTAGCTTTCACGAGTAGGCTCCATCAGGATTTTCGAAGGTGAGAAATTCGGGTCGTGACATAATGTTACAAGGTTTGAAGCTTTGTGTAGTGACCAAGTTTGAGGAGGTGCTTGCAGCTATTGGTAGGCAGTCAACGAAAGCAGAGGAAAATTCAGCGGTATTGCTCTTTTATATAATATAATGCTATAGTATATTGTTTAATGATGCAATATATGCTTATATCATACTATTTCATTCTTTACCTTTAGTGCACATAGTATTCTTGCATCATACATAATAATAAAATTGCTATTTTCTCACTTTCAACATAAGCAATAGGATAATTATCCTTACTTTGGTGAAATGCATAAAGATTATGACCAGTTTGAAAGAGATGACAGTAGGAATGATCATGTAATTATTGGAGATTGCACGCCCAAAAGTGCCTTCGAGTATGTAAATCACATATTTGTTTTTTTTTGCAATTATTTTTTGAAAATAGAACTTTTGATTATACTTTTATATGTTTAGTGTCTGCTTTTGGTGGGGTTGGTCGAGAGGGTGGTTCATGTGGTGTCAATGTGAAGAACGCCATAACAAGGCATATCGTAGTTAATGATGTTTGCGTTATGGTAAAATATTGTATATGTAATTTTTTTTAATTTATTTATTTAACGTTATGTATTTGTGCGTTCACTACCTTTTTTAAACTTTTTTTTAGCCCATTTTTAAATGAGCATGATCTTGGCTTGGATTCTAACTTTGAACTGTCTGCATCTGTAATTGATCAAATCACTATCATTACACAACAAACAAAATATAAGTGGCCATCTCATGAAGTTAAAAAGTCCAGACCTTCTCCATTTCCATCAGGAATCCTTGCACATACACGACAAGATATTGTTATTAAGTCTAAAGCTCTCATTTACTACAAAATACTGCTCCACAGGGTATGATTGTTGATGTTACTAATTCTGAAGTTGGTATGTAAATAAGAGATTTTGATAGTTTTTTTATTTAAATAGTGATGTTGATAATGCATTTATGTGTTCAGCATCTCAGATTGATGGTGTTGGTCAAGCGGATGTTGGTGGTAGTAATGCGAATTTGCCTTCTAGTAACATCTTCTATATATAAATTTTCATTCTTTTTTTTTAAAAAATTCTTAACTTTGTATATTTTTTCATTCACTAACATTTTGTAATTTAAGATCCCCATCGACACGAGGGTGATCTTAGCATGGATTCTGATTTTGAGTATAGTGAGTCTCAACTTGATCTAATTGCTACCACTACACAAGGAGGGAGACATAATATAAATCAATTTGGAAATGAAATAACAACCCGTGATGTAAATAAGTCTAAAACTGATCAGTGGGTATCAAGAACTATTATCCAGATATGAACAAATGTTGAAAAAACTCTTGCAGTTTTCACACGGAGAAGGCACCTTGTAGCTGTAAAACAGTTGCCATATAAAAATGACTGGCAATCTGGTATTAGTGCAGTCGGGGATCCTCTAAGGTTATCAAAGGAAGATTCCATTTGTAAATGACATTTCAGTGGCTGTTGTTTATAAACTTACAATTGCATTCTCAAACTTTGTTAAAGCAGACATGCAATTGGGAGAATGTGTATTCATTTCCCTATACTTTTATTTTCATGTTTTCTTAATTTTTATCGATGTATTTCTTATCCATATCTTCTTTCATACGAAATACGGAAGTGTATTTACCTGGTGATTGTAAGCTGGACCCTTGTTTTGACTTTGAAGTTGAACAGATTGATGATAAGATATTTTCCATATACTAAATTATTTTGGAAGGCCGTTGTCTAGTTCAGTATGTGTACTGATTTTTATTATTGTTTTTGTTTTAGTTCATGCATATTGTTAATGTTAGTCAAGTTTTCTTCCTCTTTTTCTTGCAGCACTTGAATATTATATTCTACTATCTTAGGAAGAAGTCGAAATAGAAAATTAATATGCCAATCAAACACAACTACATATACTCTTTTTAATAATATCATTCAAGAGTTTACACAGAATTTGTAAAAGGTAGGAACAAGATCATTTGATTGATAAATACACGATATCTTGGAGTACAATAAATAATTTAGGATGCATTGCAGCACTCCATGACACCAGGTTGATCATGTCCTCTTTCCAATTAATTTGGTCGAAAAGTGTCATTGGATATTGGAGTGTGTATCATTCCATTAGAGATATTTTTGTGTATATGACTCGCTATATAGTCGAAAGCACAAAAAAGCTATTCAAAAGGTGGTAGAGGCATATGTTGTGTTGATCCCCCTGTTTCTAGTTAGCATTGAATTTTATAACCAAAAAAGCGACATTGTAGTAGAAAATGGTCTGCACATGGGAAAGAACTTAACTGATCCATTTGTGATTGAACTGTTACAAATCTACCAACACAACTGATTCATAAAAATAGTTACTTTTCTTACTTTGTTTTCCTCATTCATATTAATACTTTTCACTACTAATCGATTTTTATATTCTATTCATTTGTTTTGTTTCACAGATTGTAAAGTATATGTTGCATGCTTTGCTGAGTACATTGTTGAAGGTCTTCCAATCTCTGTTGCCAATTTTGATGTGGATGGTCTTCGAGCTAAGTTTGGTATATTGTTGTGGAACTATGGGAGGAACAAGCAGTTGCATGGTAAATCAGGTGAATCTGAGGCTCTAGTAATAACAAAAAATACTCGTGGAAAGAAGCGCAAGAAGTAGTATAGGTCTCTTTTTTTCTTTTAGTTAATCGTAGCATGGAAACTTTATAGGATTAAGGGCTTGATCCTAGAACTTTGTTCCCTAGGTAAAATTATAAATATAGGATCAACAACTATTGTAAAGGACACGAATTTTCTGACAAGCATATACTATACTCTATTCAAAGATCTATTATATTTTATCTTCCTGCTTATTAGTATTTTTACTATTGCCTCTAGAAGATCTACTCCCATAATCAGAATTTTTGTTATTTTATCTCAATTTCAATATTAAGTCCTATATTCTTGTTTAGTTTATGTATCATTTTAGGGTCAAAACGATTCACTTGTCTATAAACCATGTATAAATTCAACTGTATTATTTTACAGATAAACAATTTGTCGCCCACCGTGGAGCCTAAACATTTGTGTAATTGAATTGATCCTTAGATCTATTACTAAACTATTTGATTCTTTGTTCCTAGAAATTTTTTTTATAGAAAATGGTAGATAACGATGTCAACATCGCACACAATGTTGAGGTCCAAGGAAATCAGCCTCAGAATGAAGATTCAATCAGTGATACTCCCAACGAGGGGGATGAGGCCACGTCGGTTCATGTAGGGAAATATCCGCGACATGTTCGAGAGAAACTCCTTATGATGCTGAAGACAAGCACGTCGTTGAAATAGTAAGGATACTGAGGGAGCAACAAAAGGCCATTATGGGCCACCTCTCACGACATAATCAAGTCACGAGAGAGTTAAGGCAATCATTGTCGGGGGCTTCCAATAATGCAAATGGACGAGGCCCAGTTCCTCTCGGTTCTCCCGTAAACCAAATAACGTAGAGGATCGACAACAACACCAGAGGGGCGAAGTAGGCTTTGGGGGGTGAGGGTAGGGGGAGGGGAACTGTAGCGGATTCGGCAATAATGAGAATGATCCCTTTAAAACCGAACTTATGCGGTTTATGAGGGAAATAAATGCCTAAATGGATCAGATTCTGGGCATAACTAGTATTGAAAGGGTCGGACTCAAAGAAGTACACCCATATGTTGTTCAAACCAAGCTCGACACCATAGTTGATCCCAAAGTGGTTCAAAATTCTAGACGTGCCGAAGTATGATGGAACTTCAGATCCTCATGATCATATCACCACCTATACAATAGTGGTGAAAGGAAACAATTTAGCTTCGCACAATATTGAGTTGGTCTTACTGAAGAAATTTAGGGAGACCCTTACAAAGGGGTCCTGACATGGTATTCTCTTTTGCTCGAGCACTCAATAGATTCTTTCGATATGCTCGTGGATTCGTTCATCAAGGTCCATGTCGGGGCCAAAAAGGTTCAGGCCTGAAAGGTCGACATATTCAGGATTGCACAAGGAGAGTTCGAATTATTGTGGAAGGTCATGACCAGATTCCAGAAAGAAAGGATGCTACTCCTGGTTTGGTAGCATGGTACAACATGTTATCAAATATTTAAAAATTAAAAGCTAAAATTTGAATTGTGCTTCCCTTGTTCTCCAGGTGGGCGCCCGACTGCTGAAGCTTGAAAAGTATTCCCTTGTTCTCCAGGTGGGCTCCTGATTGCTGAACTTGAAAAGTATTCCCTTGTTCTCCAGGTGGGCTCCTGATTGCTGAACTTGAAAAGTATTCCCTTGTTCTCCAGGTGGGCTCCTGATTGCTGAACTTGAAAAGTATTCCCTTGTTCTCCAGGTGGGCTCCTGATTGCTGAACTTGAAAAGTATTCCCTTGTTCTCCAGGTGGGCTCCTGATTGCTGAACTTGAAAAGTATTCCCTTGTTCTCCAGGTGGGCTCCTGATTGCTGAACTTGAAAAGTATTCCCTTGTTCTCCAGGTGGGCTCCTGATTGCTGAACTTGAAAAGTATTCCCTTGTTCTCCAGGTGGGCTCCTGATTGCTGAACTTGAAAAGTATTCCCTTGTTCTCCAGGTGGGCTCCTGACTGTAATAAAATAGACAAACGAAGAAAATTTCTGCCCCAGTTTGGTAGCTGGGCAGACTTGTGAGTTGTTACCTAAGCTATTGATGCGATGATGAGAGAAAAACTAAAGACTTTATTGGCATGTACATCTTATATGAGTAAAACTACTTGACTAAGATTGTTATCCTAGGTGAAAATTCATCAGACTAGGTTTTCTATCTCAGGAGAAAGATTCATCAGACTAAGATGCAGACCCTAGGAGAAAATTCATCGAACTAGGTTTTTTGTTATCTTGCTATCTTAGGAGAATGTTTCATCAGACTAAGATTTTGATCCTAGGAGAAAGTTCATTAGACTTGGGTTTCTATCTTAGGAGAAAAATTCATCAGACTAAGATTCTCTAAATGGAGGAAAATCTATCAGACTAGGACTTTTATCCTAGGAGGAAAAATGTGAAAAGCAATGGCAGCCTTTTATGCACACTAGCAAAACAGGCAAGGACAAAGATTTGAGAAACTTTCTTTCGTCGGCTTTCCGCTTCTTCCTTTTCTTCCTTTCATTTCCTTCATATTGTTGAACCGAGTTTCTTGCCCTTCTTTGTTCCTGTTTCAAACAAAGAAAACTTGTGAGTTTAAAATATGGTGGTTGGTTTGTGGCCTTGAACTTTGAGGGCGGCTGCCTCTTCGCTTCCCAAGAAGATTGATTTCCAATTGAAGACCTGGCTTGTTTCTGGACTAGACTCCTTTCTCTGTCATCCTCATCACATAAAATACCTTTTCTCCTTTCAGACCCAATATCCTCTATTTGTGTTGCATGAACTGGCCCCTCCCCAACCTTTGTGTCTCACATGGATCCCAAAGCACGCTCATTTCCCCCACTTCGTGTATTTGTTCTTTCTCGACTTAACCACTGACCTCGGCCTTGAAGTCTGTTGCTCCTTCACTTGTCATAATAACTGATTTCCACTCGAAGATCTGGCTTGTTTATTAACTAACCACTTTCTTTACTACCCTTAACACGGAGAATATCTCTGATCCGTTCACCAAACACCCTTCATCCGTTGTATGGTTTTGAATTGAGGCGTACCAAACCCTTGTATTTCACACGAATCCCAAAATATGTTGATTGTGGCCAACTCATTGTGCCTACTGTTTTCTCCTGACTTGACGCCTTGATGTGTTCATCAGATTCCGTTTGTTTAATTGGAAAGCTTGGTGGAAGATTTTGAAGTCATTTCTTATTTGTTATGACCAAACAGACTAGAGAGGAGGAAGTAAACATGACAAAAGGAATATAGTAGGAGGACAATGAAAAAGATGATTCTTAATAAGAAAACTATCAATTAGAAACCTATCGGATGTGGATACCGACTCTAACGACCTTGACATGAACCTGCAGCCTATTCTGTTTAGCGAATCTGATGTTCGGTTCTTGTTGCCTTTCCGCCATGAAACTGGGCTTCAATGCTCCACCTACCCGATCTGATTCAGAATCCTTATTCGACTTGTAGTGCACGTAGGGTTTTCACCATCAAGCTTCTCTCATTTTAGTTTTCTCTTGTCTCACCATCGCCTTATGGTGCCCGTGAGGGTTTTCACCAATAAGACTCTCTCATTTTTTATTTCTCTCAGATTTCATTGCCTTGGGGTACCCGTTGGGGTTCTCATCAACAACACTCTCTTATTCTTCATTTCCTTCGTTCGGACTGGAGTGTTGCCCCTGATATGATTCGCCTCTTATTGCTTGACTCGGCATTTCTCGAAGATTGATCGGAAGGTCTTTCTTTGGACCGTAATGTGGTCTTTTGGATAGGGTTAGAAAGAAAGGTATCAAGGCTCGAAACAACTCAACACGGGTTCAAAATTACGACTTTCGGAACTAGCTTTCTCACAACAACCACATCTTCTGCCCCAGTTTCTTTCTTGGGAAACTTTGGACTTTTATTTTGGTGTGACTGAACCTCTGAGAGAGGCTGCCTATGTACCCCCTTCGGGATCAAGTCAAACGTAGTTCAGGTCATAGGAATTGCTTTATTGTTACGATCTTTCTTTCTTCCACTTTTCCTTTTCTTTCTTTTCATTTTTCTTTTTTTTTCTTTTCCTTCTCTTCTTTTTTTTCTTTTCTTTTTATTGTTTTGCTTTTCTCTTTTCTTTTTTCCTTTATTTTCTTTTCTCTTCTCTTCTCTTCTCTTTTTCTTTTCCTCTTCCTTTCCTCTTCTTTTTTGGACTATTTTTCTTGTTTCTCCACTGATTTTCCCTGCTTGGGTTTACGAGTTTTATTATTGATTCCGAAAGAGGGGTATGCAAGAAAATAACCGAGGCTCAAAGGGGTAACAAAGGATAAAGTGTTTGGATAGCAGAACAAAGCACCTTCGTCATTCCAATCTCCAAAACATGCCAAGTACAAACTACACAATTAAACAAACATGAGGCAAACATACGTAGCATATTTTGATTACACCAGAATTAATAACCATATCCACACATTTGCCATCTACATTTGTCAATTACCTAGCGCTATTGGATAACAACCATTGTACCACGAATGGCCTCTGTAAACTTGGGGCAATCTTTTCTTTCGCTTCGAACCGATGCGGCATGATGCATTTCAACAGTATATCTTTATGTTCTATCTGCCCCAGTTTCACACAATTTGGGCTCGAAGTGATCTCAAAATGGCCTTACTTATTTCCCTCAAATATCCTTACATCTTCAACATTGTTTCATTGCTTCATTACTAAATTGACTTTTAAAATCAGGCTGAGAATTATACGTGCATGTCATGTCACTAGAAGCAGCATGAAAAGAATTGTAAAAGGAGAAGGGAACTAAATAAAATGACTAGAAATGGCGGGAAATAGAGAATTGCATTAGACTAACGGTGAAAGGATTCAAACAACAAAACAAGCAAACTAGACTAGAGTTACAACTCTTGAACAAACCTAAACAACACTACACAAGCTAGTACGACGAGACAAACAAGGCAAAGTGAAAGGATAGAAGGGTTTGAGTCACAAGAAAATATCCGGATTACAACCCTGAAATAATCCGGACAACAGAAATGACAACAAAATAAACTACCAAAACTCCAAGAGATGGAGCATTTTCCCAATTACCAAGCACGACGTCTTAGCCACTGAATTTCACACCAAGATTGCTGGAATTTTCACAAGTCTTCATCGCGTTGTTTTGAGCAAGCTGCTTCTGGGTTTCTTTTGCCGGCTCATTCTCCCGATCAATCATACCCATCATATGCGTCTCATTATGCACATGAGATGGACTCTGGCCAGTGTTTTCTGCATCTGGACTTTGCACGACAATGTCGCCTGCATTAATAAGATTCTGAATTGCATTCTTCAGATTCCAACATTTCTCTATGTCGTGCCCAAGGGCACCTGAGTAGTATGCGCACCTTTGAGAAGGATCAAACTTCTTTGGAAGAGTGTTCGGCATTTTTATCTTAATCGGCTTCAATATGTCCAATGTCTTTAACCTTTGGAACAGACTGTCATATGATTCTCCCAATGGAGTGAAGGTTTTTTTCTTCCATAGCCTTTCATTCTTAAATTCTGGATTGGGCCGAAAACCTGATCCGGGGTGTTTTTGGTAAGCTCGCGGGGGTAGATGGGCATTTTGAGGAGCTGGGTACTGGGAATGTGATGGGTGACTTTGGGATTTCTGTGGAGAGAAGTACCATCGGGGTGGGTCATCTAATGCACAGGGATAACTCGGGGACGATGTCGAGGCTGGAAGTGTCGATCAGGAAAACCTATCAGATCGCATGTTCTGTTCCTCTTTCTTCCAACCAAGCTTACTGGTACGTTCTGAATGGCTTCCGAACAACTCACGATTTTGCCTAACTTGATTCCCTCTTCTATTAGCTCCCCCATTTTAAACATTTTTAACACATCATTGAAAGGCTTTCCCAGGGCCGGGATCAAATGACTGTAGTAGGTGGGTCCCTGGGCTTGTAGAAAATGCTTAACCATTTCTTCTTCGCTGATCGGGGGACTGACTTGAGCAACTTGCTCCCTCCATCTGAGCCCAAACTCATTAAAGCTTTCCTCCGGCCTCTTTTCCATCTTAGATAGCGAGGGGCGGTCTGAGGTAACACTCGATTTCTATTGAAAGTATCGGACAAAATCTTGAGCTATGTCACCCAATGTAAGCCACTTATCAACATCTTGATGGGTATGCCAGTCCAAGGCTTCCCCAGTTAGGCTTTCAATGAGATATGCCATCATCACGTCATATTTCTCCCCAACAATCCTCATTTCGTTGCAATAGACCCTCAGGTCGGCCACCGGATCTCCACGCCCATCGTACAAGTTAAATTTTGGTACTTTGAACCATGCGGGCATGCTGCCCTAGCCTTCCACTCTTCGCTTGTCCCTGAATGACTGTTCTGTGCTTTTCAACTTCCTGGTTACCCCATCTCGCCCTTCTCTTCCCGTAGCCCTTTCATTTCTAGCATGAATCTGCTCATCCTGGGAGCTTTTCTTGTATGAATCGAGGACCTTGCGAGCAACCTCTGAGGGGTGATATTGGGCATTGTGAGTTTTGAGTGGGTATTCATTGTTTGGGGTAGTGGATATGACATGAGAGTAATTTTGGGGAGATGTAACTGGTGGGTGAGTGATGGATTTACTAGGGTAGTTGGGAAAATTGTGGTAAGCGGGCGTATCTGGGGAATATGGAGGGTCATCTGGCATTGTGTTGGGAGCTTGGGTAAGGACAGTATCCGAAAAAATTGGTGGCGGGGGTAGTGCCTTCCCAATCATCCAGGCCTGATACATGTCCACCATGTGTTTTCTTAACATCCGCACCTCTTCCGCCAACCCGTTATCCCGTTCAACCAACTGATGTCGGGCACCGGTATCAACCAACTCAAGTTCTATTGTTGTTTGCCATTGTCTTTTGTCCTTGTGTTGTAAAGAAGAGTTACCACTTTAAAACCACAAACCAACCACCTTTCTGGAATGACATGACGAAACGAAACCATCACGTTAGCGTTAGGGCATTTAACATATTGGTAACAACTTTTGATCGGTCGCATGCGTCATCCCGGCCTTTTCCTTATTTCCAATTGCAAACATTCTCTTCCTCTGTTTTTATTCTTTTTCCTTCTTTTCTCTTTTTTTTTCTTCTTTTGACTCTTGCCTTTGTCTTCTCTTGCTCCTATTTTCTTCCTTTCTTGATTTTCTTTTCTTTCTTGTTTTTTCGTTATTTTAATTTCTTTTTGCCTTTTTGTGGTTTTCCCTCTCTTTCTTTTTCCTTTTTCTTCTTTTTTCTTTTGGTTATGGTCGAATCCTATGGAGATTGCCTACGTATCACTGCTCCGCATGAATCAGACCAAGTGTAGTTTTTGCAAATTAAATGCAAAAATTAAGAGATAATTTTTAGGATTTTTTCAAATATTCATTAATAAACGCCGATTACAAGAGATACTAGACTATTTATTTTCCTTGTAGGGATACTACAAAAGCAGACTCAAAATAAAAATACAGACTCGATGATTAAAATATAGATCAAGAGTACACAAAGCTTCACATCCTGGGGCCTGCAGGGTATCACTCGGCATCGCCGCAAGCCTGCGCAAGACTGAGAGGCTTCAATGTCAACTGTAGGCTATTTAAAGAAAGTTGGCCATGTAATGACTTATTTTGACTTTAAAAAATGAAAAGTGGATATCCTTCAAAAATATTTATTTTAAGAAAACAAAGACTCAGTTTTGCAAATACGGCCTTTCAGAACTTCCGAAAGGGAGATTTTAAGGCTGTGCCCGCAAACCGTTTTAAAATGACTCAGGGTGGCTGTTCTTGTAAAAACAACCTTCCGGCGCCCTTTTAGGGACATTCGGCTGCTTTTTAAACAAGAATGGCGTCACCCGACTTATTTTGAAAAAAATTAAAATTTTGAGAAAAAGGGTGGTTGGACCCGATGAGAGTTGCCTACGTATCTCACATCCGGTGAGAATCAAACCAGCGTAGTTCGGACAAATAAAACTAACTATTTTCGAAAAAAAAGACTCTTCTTCATTGACAAATACACTATTTCGGAAAACAATACTCTTTTTGTTTTTCTTTTTCAATAGAACAAACCATTTTTGAAAACAAATTTTTTTTTCCTTTTCTTTTTTTTTTCATTTTTCTCAAAAATTCGGCAGAGTTTCGACACTATTCTGACATTGGTTATTATTAACTCTCTATACTGCTATTTCTTTTTTTTTCAATTTTCCCAAATACTCCAAAGCCGGTCAACATTCAAGCCCGAGACAAATAATTGCAACACGTAAGATGCATCAGGATGGTCTTTTTCATTTCAGGTTACCTGTCCTAGAAGGACCCAACCCCTGTGTTGAGTCCCCTAAGTCATATGCACGTGATGCAAATAAATGCTCCTACTAGGGATCTGGCATGAAGTCAAGTTATTCTAGGTTCAAATCCTGGGTATGGTTTCTAGACTGTGTACCCGAGCGGACAACTCGAGTCGAGGAGGGGGCTACGTACCAGGGACCCACGAGATCGTCCAGCTTAGTAACTTGTCCGGTCTCTTTCTTATTTCAAGGTATGACATTAACTAAATAGGGAGTCTCAACCAGTAAGCACATCCCCGGAGGTGAGAAGAGAAGGGTTTCGACACAGTTTATATATACAGTTCAAATAATATCAAAGCGGTAAAGCATTTAGCACATTTAGCAGGAAAACATGTAGGAAAGTCAGATAAAGCCAAACATAACAATTATTCTAAGTTCGAATTCTTAAAACTTGAACCGAAGTTCTGGGTTTATATCCCCAGCAGAGTTGCCAAAGCTGTCACACCTTTTTTTTTTCACTACACCCGCAAGGGCATAAATGAGTTTTTCCAATTAAAAGACAATCGGAATGCGATTTATTATTAAGATTGAGAGTCGCCACTTGGGAGATTAATGGTGTCCCAAGTCATCGGTTGAATCCCGAACCAAGGAAAATATGACTTTGTTAACAGTCCGCGAACCAGAAATTCGAGTAAGAAATTCTGTTAACCCGGGAGAAGGTGTTAGGCATTCCCGGGTTTCGTGGTTCTAGAACGGTCGATCAACTATCATATTTGGATTTATCTGATTTCAAAACACGTTTTAGCTTATGTACCTTTTAATTTTGAACCACTTTTATTATTATTATTATTATTATTATTATTATTATTATTATTATTATTATTATTATTATTATTATTTTTAACAAGAATTGCAATATCGTGAAAACGCATCTCGAACCACGTCACATTAATGCACCCGTAGTCATTGACACATTTTGACTTCGTTGAGATTTGGATTTGGGTCACATAAATGCGCACCCGAGTTTAAGAAGGTAGATTATTAAAAGCGCGCCTAAAGAGACTAACGCGTTATTATCTTTGGGGAAGGCCGTGAAATTCGCTAAACGGCCCATCCCGAATTCTAAGTATTTTAATATATACATTTATTGAGGCCCCCACAATTTATGCATTTTATTTGGCGAGGCTCGCATTATCTTATTTTAAAAAGGCAAACTTAAAGTGACAACGATTTTCTATTTTTTTTAATTTGTCTCCAAGAAAAGGGAATCCTAATTAATCACATTGTTGAATAGTTACTTATATTCGGGGATCCATGGACACATGAATTCAAATCCTTAAACATTTCTGGATTTTGCACACAATCCATATGAGGAGTCAATATCCAAGTGATGCAAGAGGGCAGGCTAACGCAAGCCTGGGCCCAGGTCCAACGGATACTCAATCAAACCAGACCTGGGCCACCTATTAATGTAGTCGAGCCCAAACTCCTGCAATTAAGCTGACTATTGAATCGAACAAAGCTTCATATTAACGTATACCAAATATCCGATAAAGTTACTCCAAATTCTCAATACACTTATAATGCAGGAAAACAGTGCATGCTTACTCAAATCGATTAAACACTGATCACTTTGAATTTCAATTCCTAACTCAGATTATTTGCTATTTTTCTTTTTTTTTTCTGTCGAGTTGTTGGATACTATTAAGGCAAAAAGCAAACTGGAATTAAGGTAAAAAAACTCAACTATGAAGATGCTATCCTATTATTCACCCAAACGAGCAATTTAGTACATCCTTTACGAAATGACTTCCTCAACCTATCATGAAACCAACACTGTTAACTGAAGCATACTTAAACTCAAAAACACCCTATAACCTATTTGAAAACAATCACATCTATTTACTTTTGAAACTCAACTGAAAGTTATAATAGTAGTCCATAGTCCAACTTAAGACAAATAATTGCATTTATCTAATGAACATCAGGATGGAAAATTAAAACTAAAACGTATGTGAAGAGCTCATATGAAATTTAAACAACATCTTCTTCATTTAATGCAACCATTGCTCATACATATGGATTGATTTTCCACTTCAATTGAGTCTGTAAGAGAGGTACCTGGAAATATAACGAATTGAAGGGGGCATTAGAAACAGAAGAGCAGACAGCAGCTCACAACAACCAATAATTGGAATTCAAATAACACCAATCAACCCAGTTTTAGCCCAAAAATACATTTGACAGTCCAGGAAAAGTTCAGAGTAGGACAGAATTAGGAAAACCAATCATAAACCACTTGAATCCACCAAAATAAACTCAAAATTGAACCCAAGCAATCCAGCACACCCTCAGCAACAGAAACAACTAAACAATAACTCAAATAGACTCCAATCTGACTCCAAAGACCAAATCAAAGTAGTTTCAGAACTTCAATTCCGAAATACTAAACTAAAAGATGCAAACTAACAATTAAACTCGAATTTGGACTGCAAAAATCCAATGGAACAGTCTGCCTTTTTGATTTTTACTGCATTTTTTTTTGGATTTTTGAAATTTTCTATTGTTTTGGGTTTTTTACTATTTGAATTTCAAAATCGGATCTGGAGATTAGAGAGAGTTTTTGGAGGGGAATTTTTGGAGGCTGAAAACTTGTTATTCAAGGCACTAGAGACTGCCTTTTATATGCAAAGATGAGGGCAACCCTCAATTTCTATTTTACACTCTTAGTCCCTAGTTATTATTCAGATTTTATTCATTCAGTCCTTTGTTTACTAACTTGTGTCTCAAGTTACATCCTAAGTTCCTGAAATTATAGTTAAAGCCTTATTCTAGAAGAACCTAGGGTGTTCCAACTTAACCTACAACATTTCTGTTATACTCTAAGTACCTAATTACCCTTGAACTAATCCTAAAATTACTAACCCTGTCAAACCCTAACATCCAACCCTGCTAATTGGTCGAGGATGAACTATGGTTAAGTAAGAACCTGCCCTACTCAGCTATAACCAAACAACTCTTGACTACCAAGTAAAATTAAATCTAGACTAACAGTTACTGACTGAAGTCAAATTAATATCACTAAGAATGAATTGTTTAATTGAAATCAAACTAGTTCAATAAAATCATGTAGGGCAGAACTCGTAGAATTAACAGAACCCTAAGACTTTAAATCATCTAGCCATGAAAATAATTAATCACAATTCGAGCGCAAAGTATGAACAATCAAAACACATCAGCATGACAGACTATTTACCTAACTTTTATTCAAAAATCAAAAATAACAACACGACAATGAATACCAAGGCAGTAAACAAAACGAAGAAAAAACAATAAAACAAAGAGGAAAGGAAATGAAACAACCCACAACAAAGAATGGAATAGATACAGGAACTCACCAACCCAACTCAGACTTAGGGGAAAAAATGCTAGCGTGATTAGGTTCCCAATTGAACTTCAATGCTGGGACCTCGGATTCAACATTCAAAAGGGCTCGTAGGGTTTTCGAAGGATGAGAGCTGTGATGACCCGACCCGTCGTCTCATGTGTTTCCATCCCGTTTTTCCCATTTATTACTCCTTCATGATTTATTATATGTGTTAGGCGAGTTTGAGTTGACTCGGATTAGATTTGGTAGGAAATTGGGCGATTAGTCTCTTTAAGGAAAGGTTGGTTTGGAAAAGTCAACCGGATATTGAATTATAAGTTAGAGGGCTCGGATGGGAATTCCGATAATTTGGTTAGCTTCGGGAATTGATTTGCGACTTAGGAGTACGATCGGAATTGAATTTGGAGGTCCGGTGTAGAATTAGGCTTAAATTGGCAAAGTTGGAATTTTGGCGAATTTCGATTGATAGGTGAGATTTTTATCCAAGGGTCGGAATGGAATTACAAGAGTTTCTATAGTTTTGTTAGGTGATTTTGGATATGTGTGCAAATTTTCAGGTCATTCGGACATTGTTTGGTTGGGTTTTTGATCAAAAGTGCATTTCGGAAGTTCTTGAAGAACTTAGGCTTTGATTTGGTGAAATTTGATGATTTTGATGTTAAATATAGTGATTTAATGACTCGATCAAGTTTGAATAAGGTAATAGATCATGTCTGTGCTTTTGGTTGAGGTCCCGGAGGCCTCGGGGTGAATTCGGGTGGTTAAACGGAGAGTTTGGAGTTTGTTGCATGGTCTGGTTTTGCTGGTTCTGTCATTTCCGCATCTGTGGAAAAGGGACCACATTGGCGGTTCCGCAGATGCGGCGTGAAGGTCGCAGGTGCAATTTTAGAAGGGTTTGGCATTTTCGCAGAAGCGGACGGGTTTTCGCAAAAGCGGTCTCCGCAGAAGCTATTTTGGACCGCAGAAGCGGTCGTGGCTCGCAAGTGAAAGTCTGCAGAAGCGGAAAAAGGGCCGCAGAAGCGGTTATGTTATCGCAGATGTGAAAAGGGCTGGACAGAAAAGGGTTTTAAAGTGTCATTTTGTTCCGCGAGTTAAGACATTTTTTCCTCCATTTTGAGCAAGCTTTGAGAGCTTTGAGGCGATTTTGAAGAGGGATTCAAGGGGGAATGATTAGAGGTAAGTTCCTTGGCCTAATTATTCAAGTTTATGGTAGAATTGACATAGAAATTGGTTGAAATTCATTAAAAAGGGGTAGAACTAGGGCTTGGGTTTTGGAATGAAAATCTGTGATTTGAAGGGTCAAATGGACTCCGATTTTTGTGAATTTGGTATGTGAACTCGTGGCGAGATAAGGAAGCTGGTGATGTTAATTTTATAATTTTTTAAGAAGTGGGCCTGGGGCTCAGGTTTTGCTAGTTTCGAGATTTCTGCTATTTCTCGATTGTTTTGAATTGGGTATTGTCCCTTTAACATATTGTAATGTATTCGCTTTGATTTTGGTTAGATTCGACGCGCGTGGAGGCTAATTTGAGGGGCAAGGATGTTGCGATCAAGGAATTTTACCGGTTCGAGGTGTGTAATACCTGTAAATGATATCTTGAGGGTTTGAAACCCCAGATTTGCACATCATAGTGCTGTATTGAGCTGACTTGCACGCCGGATATGAGCGTGGGGTAGAGCACCGTTGGGGATTGTGACTTGGTCCGTCCCGGTTGTTGATTTTACCGCGTAATTGTATGGAATTTATTTGTTATCACTGTTGTTTGGGCTGATTGCCGTACTTGGGCTTCGTGCCAACTATTTGAACCCTTCGGGGATTATTTTCACGGTCTTCCTCACTGTCTTGACTTATTAGTTGAACTCAGTCATACTATTTGTGAGCACGTGATTTTTGCCCTATAAGTGTGTTACTCCCAGAAAACCGAAATAAAATATTTCATTTGTTTTGTCATGATTTTGTGCTATTTCTCGTATTTATTTTCACTTCTTTGTGTGTTTATTCGTTAATAGAAAATACAAAATATGTTGCGTTTACATTTAGGATTTATCAGGAGAGATTAAGTTTTATTTCACAAAAATCACAAAAGATAATACGCTT
>MU787196.1:54064-87648 GCA_026770625.1 Nicotiana glauca
AAAAAGAGACATTAGTTGATATAGATAGAGAGAGCTTAAGAAGAGGAAAAAATTACTCCATTGGCTTTGGATTTCATTCTGTGTTCTTTTCCAGTTCATAGGTTGGATTTATTCTGTTTGAACCAAACTTCAACACCATTTGGTTTGGTCAAGTTCGTGTCTGTTTGATTTCTGTTTTCTCATTGGATTTCAAATAATTTTGGGCCTAGTTGAGTTAGTCTTGGTTTGAATGCGGTGCTGTTAACAATTCCGAGCGTGTTGGGTATTTTTGAGTTCAAACTGGTCTTCTCAAGTTGTTTGGTGGTTTCCCTGCTTCATTGGGGTGTTAAAGCCATTGATATTTGCTCCTGGGTCATTTCTGGACTATTATTTTCTTTCCATTTTGTCGCTGCTGGGATTTTACTAGTTTTGATCTGTTGCTGTTATATTTGTTGTTGTGTTGTTTACTGTGCCGATCATTCCTTCCTCTCCTTCATTGTATTCCATTTCTAGGTATCTCTTCTCATTTCATACTGATTGTGAAGCTGTAATGACAAGCTGAAGAAATGAAGTTATTCGATTGATATTTGTTTGTTTTCTGATCTTTTACAATTAAGTCTGGTGTATGTAGAATTTAGCTGGAAAATATGTACTCAATTAAGAGTAGTATAAAGTGTAATAAACTATATAAGCCTGGACTGTTTGAACTTTATAATTTCGTAGTTTGCCACAGCAGAATAGTTTCATCTGAAATATGTTAACTCTTAGGTTGTTGAACTGGTTTGATATTTGCTTAAGTGCGTTCGTTGTTCTATCTCAGTAATGTTAGTTTGTTTTGGCTTTAGAGTTCAGAATTTTATTGCTGGTCGTTGGTCCGAAAGAATAGGAGCTTAATGGAAAATAGGCATTAGTATGATCGTAGTCACAACTCAAATAGAAATCAACTGAATAAAGAAGTATGTGTGATTATTTAAAACTTATTTACGAGTAGTTCATTCCTGTTTAACATTAAAGTTTCCAAACATATTTTACATTATGTGAACCCATGAGTTCGTTAGACGAAATTTGGTCCGGTTGAGCCATTAATGATATGATCGTATAAGTCTTGCTTAGTTAATAGTTATGTTTAAAAAAGGAGATTCCAAAACAACTAGTTAGCTGATTCACTAGCCTGTTAAGATTAGACCAACAAGTTAAAATTCAGTTTACGTTTTGTTTCCCTCCCGGAAATTGATTATCAATAGTATGCGGACTAATTAAACCACAAGCTAGGCTTAACTTGGCCCAATTGCATAAACGTAGATAAAAATGGCTTGCAATTCATTTCACGTTTTCATAAAGTTGGCATATTTTCGAACTTAAAGTTCAGATTATATTATGTTCAATTAGAGGCCATAATTTTCCGGAGTCAGACGAATAGTGAGAAAGCACTGGAATAATAAAGCCAATATTAGTTCTGTGATCGACAGTAAACTTTTGTTTAAATTCAAACTTCGGTTATGGATTTGAGCACCAGGCGCAAAGGCCCAGGGAGAATGTCTCGTCTAAATTCTATACCTGTTTTAAATAGTGATACTTTGGCATGGTAATTAATTAGGTCTCTTTCTTTTACTATATTTAGAGATAAACAAAAATAGAAAACTATAGATTACTTTAGGACATCCTTTAAAACAAATGAGATGAGCCTCGCCAAATAAAAATGAATAAATCGCGGGGCCCTCAAATAAATGGTTATATAAAATTATTAGACTTCGGAATGAGCCGTTTAGCAAAATTTCACGGCCTCACCCAAAATAATGATACGCTAGTCGCTTTAGGCGTGCCTTTAATAATTTACTTTCTTAAACTTGGGTGCACATTTATGTGACTAAAATTCAAATCTCAACGAAGTCGAAATGTGTTAAAGGCCACACGCATACTGGTACGGTGTGGTCCAAAGCACATTTTCACGACGTTGCAATTCTTATAAAATAATAATAATCACAAGCGGTTAAAAGTTAAAATTTGCACGTAGGTTTAACATGTATTAAAATCAGATAATTTAGCCAAATATAATAGTTGAGCGACCGTGCTAGAACTATGGAACTCGGGAATGCCTAACACCTTCTCCCAGGTTAACAGAATTCCTTACTTAGATTTCTGGTGCACAGACTGTTAAACAGAATCATTCTTTTCCTCGACTCAGGATTCAACCGGTGACTTGGGACACCATAAATCTCCCAAGTGGCGACTCTGAATTAAATGAATAAATCCCATTTCGATTATCCTTTAATTGGAAAAAACTCCTTTTACCACACCCTTCGCGGGGCGCGGTAGCGCAAAAAGGAGGTGTGACACTATTCCTCCACTATTTTACAACTCAACCACTTTCACTCATATTGAGTCTTAAATGATAATTTGGGCTGAGGACTACTATTTTACTAGTGGCCGAGGGGCTTGTGACGATATTCTGATTGAGTGCGGCCGAGAGCCGGATGTGAGGATACACGGAGGGATGTGAGGACTAGGGCCTGGATGTGAGGATTATATATGGATCGGACTGCACGCCACAGTAGTATATTATATGGATCGGACTGCACGCCGCAGTAGTATATTATATGGATCGGACTGCACGTCGCAGTAGTGTATATATATTGGATCGGACTGCACGTCATAGTGATATATAGCGCTTGGGCTGTAGGAGCCCCTCCGGAGTCTGCACACCCAAAGTGAGCGCGGTTACCCATATGGATCGGGCTGTACGCCGCAGCGAGCTATGGATCGGGCTGCACGCTGCAGCGATATGTGGATCGGGCTGTGCGCCGCAGTAGTTATTATGTGATACTGTTTCTAAGAGTGATTTAAGAGAGAGAGACAGCCCGAGGGACCGAGAGTGTTGTGGAGAGTGATCCTGAGAGGCTGGTATAGTTTGAGATATTGCCCGAGAGGCGAGCTTTTATGTGCTCATTTTTGCATGCTTCTTGCCTTTTACCTGTTATACTATGGTATTTGTGCCCAAGGGGCGGATTTTCTGTGCTAATCAGCAATAACTATTTTGAAACTATTTTTGTAATTATTGAAAGGACCATCTTCGAAAAAGATTTGAACGGAGCCAAAATATTTCTAAAGATTTTACTAATTTCACTATTTTCTCATAAATTGTACCCGGCTTTTGTATAGCATATTGGTTGCCTTACGTGATTTCTGGCTGCTCAGTTATTATTTACTTTTATTACTCACTGAGTTAGAGTACTCACTTTGCTCCCTGCACCCCGCGTGCAGATGCATGTATTGTCCACCCGGTAACGGGTTCTGAGCTGGTTGAGGGTATTGCTATTGTAGCTGAGCAAGGTGACCGCCAGTGTTCGCGGCACCAGACTTATCTTTTGGATTCCAGATTTCATTTTATATATAATTGGCCCTGTAATTGTGTTCCTACTTCTTAGATGCTCGTGACTTGTGACACCCCAATTTGGGCTATGTTTGGGTTTTGCTTCCGCTAATTATTAATAATATATCATAGTTGGACTGCTTATTTATGTTAATTACTGTTGAAAAGGCTGTTTAAGAATGGTTGACTGGCCTTGTCTTCATGAGAGGCGAGTTCACGACCGGAGCGGGGTTAGGGTCGTGACAAGTTGGTATCAGAGCCTAAGTTACTAGGCCTCACGAGTCATGAGAAGGTTTAGTAGAGTCTCGCGGATCGGTACGGAGACGTCTGTATTTATCCTCGAGAGGCTACAGAACCTTTAAAACTTCACTTTCTTGGAATTCTTATCGTGCGTACTTGATTCAGCTTGAGATATAACTCTTGAAATTCCTTCCACACGTCTGTATGCACACGTGAGCGCTCAGTAGTATATGTGCCTTGATGGCTTGTGATTCCCCAATCGAGGGGCGAGATGTAATCTCCGTTAGTTTGATGTTGGGCCAGTCTGGAGGTCTTGAGGCCAGATCTTTGCTTCTGGCTTGAGCACCAAGGTGCTGATTTTGTGAGCTGGTGTTATGAACTTATATGTTCAGTATTGTCCCTAATTGTAGGAATGGCGGCTGGATAGCTACGTAATGAGTATGTTGGTACTGTGTAATGTTTGTATATGATTTGGTAATGATGAAGAAGTCTGCATGATAGTAGATGGACTGTTAAATGATTCGATTCCTATTGTGGCTTGATGTTTAGTCCGAATTATGGGCACATGAAGAATATTTTCATATCTCCTAGTTGAGAAGTGAAGTACATTACGTGTGGCGATATGAGTTCAGACTCAGGAAGACTAAATGACTGTGTTATGTGTATGATGGTGGAAGGTGTTCTGAAATACTAAACTGAGGCGAAGCAGGTGGGTTATCTCCTGCGGAGTGTTCTTAAGGGGTACGATTCTTAGGTATATTGTTAGAGGATCTCATGTGTAATTGAAGGGTACGTGTTGTAATTGGGAAATTTGGGTCACTTTAAAGAGTGGATTCAGCTGGTGTGGGGATGAATGCGAGGTTTGTAGAGGATTTCAATATCCGAGGATCTGTGTTTTCATAAACTATTAGTTGATTTGAGTTTAATCTCACTATAATATTGTGGCATCATTAGAGTAGAAGTATTATGGGTTATTAAATGTGTCCTGATAGATGGCTTCGAGCCAAGTTGGGGAGGTTGATGTTGATTAGCTGATTGCATGGTTATGTGCTATGTTGGTTCATTTTCGAGGTATGCTGGCGGATCAGTTCGGGTTGCAGAAATTGAGCCGAGGATGGAACGAGTAAACCAAAATTTTGACGAAGGTTGCTGTGAGCACGTGATTTTTGCCCTAAGCAAATTATTCCTAAAAAATCCAAACAAAATGATTTTTTTAAATTTTGATATTTGTGGCATTTTTGTGTTAATTAGTTGCATAATAATTCACAAAAAATATACAAAAAATATGCATGTGCATTAGGATTTAATTTTGGTATTAATACATTTTGAGAACAAATTAAAGAAAAATCAAAATAGCATTTTATGTTTTTAATTGAAAATTACCATAAAAATAGAAATTAATTAGTTTTAAAATTAGCAATATCAGAAAATACAAAAGAAATACAAAAGGAAATATATACAAAAATACAAAAGAAATAAAATACAAAATACAAAATACAAAAGGAAGTACAAAAATTTGGGCTAATACAATAATTGTATTAAAATAAGTAGCCCAAAAACAAATATATACCAGCCCAATTAACCCAAGCCCAAAATAGGAATACCCGGTCTGCCTGGCTTTAATTCCAAATGACCCCGTTTTCAATGAAACAATCTGGACCATTGATACAAATTGATCTAACGGCCAAAGACGGAGCCTTTCATTAAAACTAAACGACGAGGTTTAAGTCGTTAATCCTAGCCGTTCATTTAAATAATCCAAGAGTCAAGATCGAACCGTCACTTAATCAAACGACGTCGTATAAGTGTCAATGCATCTCAACCGTTAATTAAATCTAATCTAACGGTCCCTAATCGTCTGAGGGTTTTAAATATAAAAAACCTTATATCCTCATTCATTTCGTCTTCTTCCCCGTCTAAACACAAACCCTAGCCGCCCCCCTTCTCTCAATCTCGCCGGAACTCTCACCGGCGGGAGATGACACCATCTCTGATAGCTTCTCCATTAACACCAGGGAAATCCCTGCGCCTCCTCTCCCATCCCCCATAATTAGTTTCCCTCGAATAAGGCCTGAACTCCTCGAATATTAGTTTAAGTATCGCCGGAACCCTACTTCGGTGAACGACCTTTCACCCAAACATCACCAAAATCCTACCAAACCTTCCTTTAACCTTTTTCAACCCGATTCTGACAATCTTGGAACCTTTGAAACCAAACACCCCTGGAAAATCAAAATAGTCTGTTAACGCTCAAATTTCAAGAAAAAGGGTTCCTGAGTGTGAGAAGACGAATTTTTGAGGAGAATATAAAGAAAGAAAAGTAAAAAGGCCCAAAGAAAATCATAAAGCTAAGTTTTCGTTTCCTTTGATTTGTATTTTTTTTTTCTGAGTGTTCATTTTCTTTTCTGATTCTTCTAGTTGTATATGCATGTCTGTTCTTTGTCTCTGTTTCTTGATTTTTTCTTTTAGACTGTCTTGAGTCATCTAATTGATATTAAAAGATAGTAAATAGTTTTTTAAGACTGTTCTGTATCTTGATATTAATTAGGGATTTTGTTGGTTACTTTTGATTAATGATAGTTTTTATAGATTTTTAATACCATTTTGTAAGTCGATATCTGTGACATGTCAAAGATAGGGCTTAAAAGATTCTAAGATTTTTTCTGTTTGTTGATTAGTTAATCTCTGCTTTAAATAAGATTTTAGATTCTGATATTACTAGGGTTTAATTTTAGTTTAAATTTGATGAATGTTGGTTAACCAGTAATAATTGAACTTGTTTTTGGTTCGAATTGGTTTGATAAAATTCTGATTGGTTGTTAACTGATTCTGATTAATTTTGACCCTATGATTATGATTTAATTAGGGTTGGTTATAGCTGATTATTCATTAGTTTAGTAGTATTGGGGTTAAAGTGTAGTACGGGTCAAGGGTAATTAGGATTTGGAATTGGGGTTAGTTCGGGGAATACCATTTGGTTTAAATGTAAAAATCCTAACGGGGTAGGGGCAGAGTTGGGAATATTAAATGGTCTAATTGTAAAATACTTAAGGGATTAAGGGCATTTCAGGCATAACAAAAGGGTAATGCAGTGAAAATCATTTAGAGGTGGGGGTAGAAGGGTAAAATCAATAAAATAGAACATTCTAGATGGGGAAAAAGGGAAATTTTGTACAAATAAAGGGGTAGAACTGATTAGTTAACAAAAAAGAATAAGGTTTAAATTGAAATAAAGGGAGGGACTAACAATAAAAATCTGAAATTCAAATCCCCCTCCCTTATACTCTATAAATAGGCCTTATGTGCCTGCTTTTAATAAGTTTAGAAGTTTGGCAAATATGAAATTCACTCAAACATTTTCCTGCTGTTTGCAATCTCGATTCGTGCATTTCCTCACATCAAAACTTAAAAATCATAAAAACATCACTGTTTCATTAATTCTAAGGCAATTTTGAGTCTATGCTTCTCTTCTATTTGTCTTTGGTGATCAAAGTACTATGGGATTGGGACTGTACTGAGTCGAAGTGTTGATTTGTGGTCTGATTTAACATCTGTTGGTTTTTCTACTAGTTTATCATCACTGTGGTTTGAGTCTAGTTTGCTGGAGCTGTATCTGATCGATTGATGTGTTGTTGTTGATTGCTGATCCCTGCTTTTCCTAGATCTCATTGATTCCTTTTTGTTTCCAGGTACACTCCTTATTGCTCGTTGATATAGTTACGAGATGAAAAAAATGAAGTGAAAATGTTCCTTTAAGAATTTTAGTTTATTTTACAAAGTTAATCTGATATTTTGTAGAAAATTAGTTATAAGACTTGTATTCAATTAGGAATAGTTTAAATGTGATTAAATTTGGACTGGACTGTGCTTTTTGAACCTCATTTCTGATTGATTGTGTATTAGTATACTAGAATCCGCAATTTCGATAATTGATAGGATTAGACAAACTAGTAGAGCAAAAGTTAGAAGTAATAGCATGAACTCAGATTTCATATTATAATTTCGAAATTATGTACATCTAGAGCACTTATTTTGAAATAGTAGGTCAGTTTAAATGCATGATCAGTTGCAAAATTGTAAGTCTATAACTGTTCTATTTGAAAACTAAAAATGTGAATTCGTATGTGTCAATTTGATATTACTTCTGAAATAATGTCTTAATTCAGAAATAGTTCAACTATGATAGCAATTAGTGTAGTTCAAAAATAATTAATGTTAGAAATAACTTCAAATACTTAGTAGAATAGTACTCGTGATAGAATAATAAGTCTGTTTTGATTCTGAAATTTCGTTTCATTAGATCCAATTCTGTATATAAATTTGAATTAAAATAAAGGAAAGTTTCTTATAGTTAAGTATATAATTGTTCTGAATTTGAATTTGAATTGTAATAATCTGAAAATGAAGTAATAGAGATATCTTCTGCTGCGAGTTAGTTTGAAAAAAAAAAGAGGTCCAAATGCAAGGCCCAAATTCAGTAAGTGTTATTATTATATATGGGCCTGCATCATATAATATAAAAATTACACTGGTTTGGGCCATTAGTAGAATATTTACACGAATGGCCTGAATTTGAACTTCATTAGATTTAAATTGGATTGGATATTGATACATGGGCTGTAGTCAAGCCCAATATGAAATAAGCCTAGACTTTTATGAGTTTGTGGCCTAAAAATGCAAATTATTAGTTCATGATAAACAATTAAGATTTTCCCTTTGTTATTAGAGACAAAACACATAGAAAATATAATATCCTTTAGATATGACCTTAATAAAATGAGATGAGCCTCGCCGCATTAAATACACAATTGCGGGGCCCTCAAATAAATTGTTATGAAGATCTTAGATTCGTAAGAACCGCTTAGCAAATTTCACGGTCTTTCCCAAAGTTAACAAAGACGTAGATACTTTAGGCATGATTTGTAATAATATTACCTTCTTAATACGGGTGCACATTTATGTGACCCAAATCCAAATCTCAACGAAGTCAAAATGTGTTAAAAGCCACGGGCGTACTGGTACGGCGTGGTCCGAAATACATTTTCATGACGTTGTAATTCTTGTAAAGCTAAATTATAAAGCGGAATATTAATAAATGCACATAAAAATGGAACATATATAGAAATCAGATAAAAAACAAATATAACAGTTGAGCGACCGTGCTAGAACCACAGAACTCGGGAATGCCTAACACCTTCTCTCGGGTTAACAGAATTCCTTACCTGGATTTCTGGTTCGCGGCTGTTAAACAGAGTCAAACCTTTCCTCGATTCGGGATTCAAACTGGTTACTTAGGACACCATAAATCTCTCAAGTGGCGACTCTGAATCTTAAATAAAAAAAAAATGAATCCCGTTTCGATTGTCCTTAAATTGGAAAAACTCCTTCCTTTATTATATCTCTTCCCGGGGTGTAGTAATTCGATAAAAAAGGAGGTGTGACAGTTACATGGTGCTTCGTAGGTGTGAGAAAATAATAGTATGTCTTGAGCTGTTATTGATAAAGAATGCTTAGGGTGAAGAAAAGGAAGCTGTTTGGTTGTATCATAATGAGATCATGTCCTACGGGGTCAGAGTGCTAAGGAGGCACGGGTGGTTATGTCTATTTGATCAGGTAAATTTCTGTTGAATAAGAGTGAACGACTTGCTTAGCGTGATTTGGTTTGAAGGATCCAGTCATGGCATTTTAGTTTGTGCAAATGAAATTGGGAGGGTTCTTGTTGATTGCTGCTGTGGTAGAAGAGGTGCATCTTCTCTGAATGTGAGAGGCCTGAGACATGTAAGGATTTTCTTCTAGATGAGATCTATGAAATCTCGTGATTAGATAAGTTTCAGTTCAGGTTAGAAAGGAAATTCATAAAGCACTTAGGCAGCGGGTAGCCTCAGATAATCAAGGAAAATGATACGGTTATTTGAAAGTGATCCGACGAGAGTATATATATTTCAGAGAAAGGGCAGTGTGATTAAGTGATGGTACTTTAGTGGTGTTGCGACACTACCTTGTTAGATCGACTGGTGATATTCGGGTTTGCTTGGTGGCTCAGGGAGATTTGTGAGTATGTATCATGGAGTTTTTGGATATATAGCTGTGGCACTCGTTCGGACGGTGAAATTGGGATCAAGTATGATGATTCATATTCTATGTGGAATTGGAGGCGGAAGTCCTCATATTCGAGCTATTTGTGATGGCAGATCGTGTGTATCGGCACCGTTTGGCGATTATTGGGACTTGGAGGCTCGAGTGAATCTTTCGTTGCTGGTATGTTGGATTTTGGATGTGATGTTGAAGTTTAAACTGGTTGTCTCAGTGTTAGGTTAATTCTGGACTATTGTACTATGGGCTATGTCAGGAAATGCCATCGGTTGCGTGGCGAGGTGCATCAGATTGTGTTATAATGGAGTGGTTGGTATTCCAAAGATTAGCGGACGGCTGGGAAGGATTGCTTTTCCTAATTGAGCCTTCATGATGGATGTCAGTGCGGAGGTTGCTATTATTGAGCCAGTTCCGGCGTTAAGAGACTTTTCAGATGCGTGTTCCAGTATGAGATGGCTTGGTTGGCCTCGATATGTATTGTTGAGGGAAAGGTTGAATCTATCGTTATTGAGCTTGTTAGTGATCTGGGGAGATCTATGAGTTGCTTTTCGGTGCTGTGAGGCGTTATGATTTTTGGACTATGGGCGCATATAGTGCGGTGCTATCGAGATTCATAGTGAAAGTTTAGGGGAAAGACCTTAGTTGTGTTTGAGTTTTGTAGCTTACAACGCTATATGAAGATATTGTATGCACCCAGTAGGCTTATGACCAGTACTCGGTATTTTGTTATAATGAACAAATCTGGCTCGATGTGCATCTCCTTATGTGAGATATGTATGTATGGATCGGATGGCACGCTGCCATATGTATGTGTGGATTAGATGGCACGCCGCCATGAGTATGTGTGGATCGAATGGCACGCCGCCATGAGTATGTGTGGACCGGGTGGCACGCCGCCACGGGTACGTTATCTGGATTGGGTTGCATGCCGCAACAGTTTAATGTCGAGAATAGTGTTCCGTATGCTAATTGTATGCCTTGCTTCTTGGGTTCTAAGGAAGGTCTGTATTGGGTGCTGCTCGGCGAATGGCACATCGGTTGTGTCCTTTCAGGATCGTATGGTGTATATTACTTGCTTCACCATGGGTATAATGATTTTTTTGGGTTCTAGATGTCAATCGTGCGTGGTTGTCAATTTTGAGTATAGCGACTTGGGGTACTTCAGGTGTAACGGTATTTGGATAGGATCGCGCATTGTAGCGAGGCTACGTAGAGATTAGACCCTTTGGGGGTAGGTTCATGTATTCTATTTCTATGATGTGGGACGGGGTCCCGACCTTGTGTTGTAATGATATTGATGAGCTTAAGGTACAACTCTTTCGTTTGAGTCATTTGTCATGATTTGAGTATGTTCAGACCGTCTCTTATTGGTGCGTATATTATGCGAGTTGTGGCTTAGGCCTGTGTTGAGGTGCCATATCACCAGAGTGGTGTGTTGGATTCGAGGAGATTGTTGGAGTCATTAATGAATACGAACGTATTTGGTTTCAGCTTGTTGGATGATTAATATCGAGGTTCGGCTCGGAAATCTGTTGTGGTAGTGGCCAAAAGGGGAGTGACTTCATGAATGGTTGATCTGAGAAATTGTTACAGTTTATTGCGTGTTTCATTATTCGTTGGCTGTATATGAAAGTTCTATAATAAGACCTTTGTTGATAAGAGGTTTTCCACCGGTATTCGGGTGTTGTGGGCAAATGCTGTGAATAGAAGTTATCGCTTCGAGTGTCTGGGTTATGTAGTATATCATATGGTTGCACCTGAGGTTGCAGGTGTGGGTTATCACCGCCGGTTCGGGTTTATTTTGGGTATGATTTCGGAAGGTGCTATGTGGTTCTACGGTCTGTGGTCTAAATGAACTGTGAAATTTCAGTTGTGTTGTATTATCGGATCTATGTAAGATAGGGTAACGTGGGATCACCCCGGGTATATGCTTGGTAAGGTCATTAAGCTATTGGTTGGCTTCTAGCACAACTCTGGGTATGCTCGAGGACGAGCGTTGGTTTAAGTTGGGGAGGATGTGACGACCCAACCCGTCGTCTCATGTGTTTCTATCCCATTTTCCCCAGTTATTGCTCTTCATGATTTATTATATGTGTTGGGCGAGTTTGAGTTGACTCGGATTGGATTTAGTAGGAAATGGGGAGATTAGTCTCTTTAAGAAAAGGCTGGTTTGGAAAAGTCAATTGGATGTTGACTTATGAGTTAAAGGGCTCGGATGGGATTTCCGGTAATTTGGTTAGCTTCGGGAAGTGATTTGTGACTTAGGAGTGCGATTGGAATTGAATTTGGAGGTCTAGTGTAGAATTAGGCTTGAATTGGCAAAGTTGGAATTTTGGCGAATTCCAGTTGATAGGTGAGATTTTTATCCGAGGGTCGGAATGGAATTCCGAGAGTTGTTGTAGTTTCGTTAGGTGATTTTGGATATGTGCGCAAATTTTGAGGTCATTCGGACATTCTTTGGTCGGGTTTTTGATCGAAAGTGCATTTCGGAAGTTCTTGAAGAACTTAGGCTTTGATTTGGTGAAATTTGATGATTTTGATGTTAGCGATAGTGATTTGATGACTCGAGCAAGTTTGAATAAGGTAATAGATCATGTCTGTGCTTTTGGTTGAGGTCCCGAAGGCCTCGGGGTGAATTCAGGTGGTTAAACGGAGAGTTTGGAGTTTGTTGCATGGTCTGGTTTTGCTGGTTCTGTCATTTCTGCATCTGTGGAAAAGGGACCGCATAGGCGGTCCGCAGATGCGGCGTGAAGCTCGCAGGTGCGATTTTATAAGGGTTTGGCATTTCCGCAGAAACGGACGGGTTTCCGCAAAAGCGGTCTCCGCAGAAGCGGTTTTGGACCACAGAAGCAGTCGTGGCTCGCAAGTGAAAGTCCACAGAAGTGGAAAAAGGGTCGCAGAAGCGGTAACCGCAAAAGCGGTTATGTTATCGCAGATGCAAAAAGGGCTGGACAGAAAAGGGTTTTAAAGTGTCATTTTGTTCCGCGAGTTAAGACATTTTTTCCTCCATTTTGAGCAAGCTTTGAGAGCTTTGAGGCGATTTTGAAGAGGGATTCAACGGAGAATGATTAAAGGTAAGTTCCTTGGCCTAATTATTCAAGTTTATGGTAGAATTAACATGGAAATTGGTTGAAATTCATTAAAAATGGGTAGAACTAGGGGTTGGGGTTTTGAATGAAAATTTGTGATTTGAAGAGTCAAATGGACTCTGATTTTTGTGAATTTGGTATGTATGAACTCGTGGCGAGATAAGGAAACCGGTGATGTTAATTCTATAATTTTTCGAGAAGCGGGCCCGGGGCTCGAGTTTTGCTAGTTTCGAGATTTCTGCTATTTCTCAATTGTTTTCGATTAGGTATTGTCCCTTTAGCATATTGTAATGTATTCACTCTGATTTTGGTTAGATTCAACACGCGTGGAGGCCAATTTGAGGGGCAAGGGCATCGCGAGCAAGGAATTTCACCGGTTAGAGGTGAGTAATACCTATAAATGATATCCTAAGGGTTTGAAACCCCGAATTTGCACCTCATAGTGCTGTATTGAGGTGACTTGCATGCCGGATATGAGCGTGGGGTAAAGCACCATTGGGGATTGTGACTTGGTCCGTCCCGGTTGTTGATTTTACCGCTTAATTGTCTGGAATTTATTTGTTATCACTGTTGTTTGGTCTGATTGCCGTACTTGGGCTTCGTGCCAACTATTTGAACCCTTCGGGGATTATTTTTACTGTCTTCCTCACTGTCTTGACTTATTACTTGAACTCAGTCATACTATTCCTCCACTACTTTACAACTCAGGCACTTTTACTCATACTGAGTCTTAAATGATAATTTAAATGATAATTTGGGCTGAGGACTACTGCTTTACTATTTCCCAAGGCGCTTGTGATGATATTCTGACTGAGTGCGGCTGAGAGCCGGATGTGAGGATACACGGAGGGATGTGAGGACTAGGGCCTGGATGTGAGGATTATATATGGATCGGACTGCACACCACAATAGTATATTATATAGATCGGACTGCACGCCGCAGTAGTATATTATATGTATCGGACTGCACGCCGCAGTAGTGTATATATATTGGATCGGACTGCACGCCGCAGTAATATATAGAGCTTGGGCTGTAGGAGCTCCTCCAGAGTCCGCACCCCCACAGTGAGCGCGGGTACCCATATGGATCGGGCTGCACGCCGCAACGATATTTGGATCGGGCTGCGCGCCGTAATGGTTATTATGTGATACTGTTTCTGAGAGTGATTTGAGAGAGAGAGCCCGAGGGGCCGAGAGTGTTGTGGAGAGTGAGCCCGAGGGGCTGGTTTAGTTTGAGATATTTCCCGAGAGGAGAGCTTTTATGTGCTCATTTTTGCATGCTTCTTGCCTTTTACCTGTTATACTGTGGTATTTGTGCCCGAGCGGTGTATTTTCTGTGCTAATCAGCACTAACTATTTTGAAACCGTTTTCATAATTATTGAAAGGACCATTTTCGAAAAAGATTTGAACGGAGCCAAAATATTTCTAAAGATTTCACTGATTTCACTGTTTTCTCATAAATTTTACCCGGCTTCTGTATAGCATGTTAGTTGCCTTACGTGATTTCTGGCTGCTCAGTTATTATTTACTTTTATTACTCATTGAATTGGAGTACTCACTTGACTCCCTGCACCTCGCGTGCAGATGCAGGTATTGTCCACTCGGTAGCGGGTTTTGAGCTGGTTGAGGGTATTGCTATTGTAGCTGAGCAAGGTGACCGCCAGCGTTCGTGGCAGCGGACTTATCTTTTGGATTCCAGATTTTATTTTATATATAATTGGCCCTGTATTTATGTTCCTACTTCTTAGATGCTCGTGACTTGTGACACCCCGATTTGGGCTACGTTTGGGTTTTGCTTCCGCTAATTATTAATAATATATCATAGTTGGACTGCTTATTTATGTTAATTATTATTTAAAAGGCTGTTTAAGAATGGTTGGCTAGCCTTGTCTTCACGAGAGGCACCATCACGACCGAAGCGGGGTTAGGGTCATGACAAGAGCGATAGATCCATGATGAGGGAGGTCTGTTGGCTTTGGGGTGTGAGTTTGGTAGAATTTGGGTGGCGGCGCCTAGGGTTTGCTATATTTGAGGCTTTTGGCTAGGGTTCGAAGGATTTCGAGTGTAGATATGGAAAGAGGAGGGCGGGAGGAAACTTTGGTGAAAAGTTGGGCGTCATTGGATGTCGGCTGCCGTCGTAGGGCGAATTCCGGCGGGCGGCGTATGGAGGAGCTGTCGAAGTTACACTGGTACGAGGAAGACAATACTGATCTCTCTATTTTCGGACATTTTTATTTAATTATCAACGAACTCTGAATACCGTTGGATGATGAGGGACAAAGGGCTCAGATTGTTTTGAATAAAGAGAATTTGAAACTGCATCGTTTTGAGTCTTAATGGGAGACGAACCGGGTTGGGTGGATTGGGCCTGGGAAATAGGTCGATTTTATTGGGCTGAAGCATAGATTAAAAGGGAGCCCAATTTGGGTCCTTTATTAAGATCCACTTTCTTGTATTTTAATTGTTCCTTTCTTTTCATTTTTGTTTTTTTTTATTTTTGTATTTTATATTTTTTTTTATTTTTATAATAATGCAAAGTTAAAATAAAGACCTAATTTATTTCCAAAACTAAGCTAATTAATTCCTAAAAATTGATTAAATCCTATTTAAAAGTAAACTCATGACAAATTCACCAATTAACAATTAAAAATGCAAAAAATGGACTATTTTTATTATTTTCTTTATACTTTGTTTTAAACGCAACTTAACCACTAATTAATCTCAAAAAATGTAAAATTAAACCGGCCAAAAGTATTTTTTTAAAATATTTTTCATATGCATTAAAATGCACAAATAAATGCAAACAATTAACGAAAAATAACACAAAAATTCACAAAATTACAGAATAATGAAGAAAATTATTTTGTTTGAATTTATGGGAGTAATTCTCTTATGGCAAAAATCACGTGCTCACACTACTCGCAATTTAAGCCTACTGTTAGCTTAGGAAAGCATGTCTAATTGACTTAATTGCTTTACTTGCTCAAACTGCCTTATTTGGATTCTGTACAACATGCTAGGTTAGAAATACATGTTTTACTTTGGTATGAAATTTGAATTGAATGGAGTATTCTTTGTGTTGCTGACTACAGTACGGTAGCTCGGGAGATCCCCCTGCATTTTTACTTTGGGACTACGAATTTGTATTCCGGGAGATCCCCTTACACTTTTATATTGGAACTAAGGGACTGCACCCAGTAGATTCCCCTAGTACTTGGTATTTTTCATTTGGGACTACAGATCGGTATTTAGGGAGATCCCACATACTATGAGTTGGACTACGGGACAACACCCGGGAGATCCACTAGATATTTATATTTGGAACTACAAACGATATTCTTAGAGATCCCCGGTTGTTATCTCTGTGTTGAGTTGTATTCCTTCTGTGATTATTTGGCTCGGTTATAGTTGTTGTTATTCTTACTATCCTGTGTTACTTCTTACTGTTTGCACTTAATTATATTGTCTTATTCTATACTGTTATATCTTGTTTTTCATCTAAACTCAGTAGGGCCCTAGCTTTCCCCGTCACAACCCGACCGAGGTTAGGCTTGGCACTTACTGAGTACCATTGTGGTGTACTCATTCCCTTTTTACGCATATTTTTCATGTGCAGATCCAGGTACTTCGACTCGGCCCTACTACTCTTGAGGCGAGGCGATTTTCTAAAGACTTCGAGGTATATCTGCTGATGACGTCCAAATCCACTACTAAAAAGTAATAGATACGGTCGCATGCAATATAATTTACCCAACTATGAGTCGGGGTCGAATCACACAGAGAACAATATATAGGCGATTAGAAATGTAAGAAAATTATCGCTTACCGCGCAATGCCAAACAATAAGAATTTAATTTTGAAAATATTTATACCTAAATGCGGAAATGTAAACTAACCTATAAAGCAAGTAAAATGATCAATGGCTACAAGTATGATTGCGGGAATTACACTCAAGTAACGATCCAATGTATTTCTTGATTTTACAAATATGAGCGACTTTATGTTAATTATCCACGAACAATAATTCTTAATTAGCTTCTTCCGAAGACTAACAAGACTTCCTAATTGAATTATCCCTAAAACAATTAGAAGATTAAGTACACCCGGAATGGCTACAAGTAGTTCAATCTTATCCCTAGGTAGAATCTATAAAATGAGGGTTAACGCCTCAAGTTCTTGTTAATTAATCTTTTTCAACCCCAAATTATCTTTTCCAAAATTAATTCGGAGTTAATAGGCGAGTCCTAGGGTTAGCTAATCCCGTTGGAAACTTTAAAGAACAAGAATAATTAAAGTAACAACAACTCACTTCGTAAATAAATAAAAATCATACAATACATAAGCACAATAAGGTATTTAATCCATACTTTAAATATGAATATTTTCATAAACAAGGTTCAAGTGTTGAATAAAATACTACACACTTAGATATATAATACAAAGCAAGGAAATGAAGAAAGTAACATAAATTGGTAAGAAATTCTCAACCAAAAGCTTCAATCTTCAAGACCAAAGTGCGTGTGCAAAGCCCTAGCTTCCAAAACTTGTTCTCTCTAGCCTTAAGAACTGAAAATAAGCCAAACATCCCCAAAATATATTCTTGGATGAGTATAAAAATGGTTTTGGGGTTTAGAAAATGTGAAATGACTAATTTGCCAAATCTGATGCCCGACTTTCGCACCTGCGGAATGATTTACGCAGATGCGGTTTCGCAGATGCGAAATCCTTATCGCAGAAGCTGGATGCCCTGTATAACTCTGTAATTGCAGATGCGGTGCAAAAGGCACAGATGTGCCACCGCATAAGTGACACATTATAACCACAGATGCGGTTTCTTGCATGCTCAGCCATTTTCGCAGAAGCGGTTATCTACTCGCAGAAGCGGGATCGCTTTTGCGTCTTATCTTTCGCAGGTGCATTTTTCTTCCAATCCCAGCCTCCTCTACAGAAGCGGTTATTCTCACGCAGAAGCGGGGTCACTTCTACGACCATTCTTCCACAGATGCAGAATTACTGGATGATTTTGCATGTTTTCACTCGCTTTTGCTCAATTCCACTTCAATTCAATTCAAATCACTTCGTAGCATCATTTACCTGAAAACCTAACAATACACACCATAAACAACCTCATATTATAGTTAAAGGACATAAAAGCTAAGGAAAAAAGACTAGATTGAGTGGTAAAATCACCACTCATCAACACCCCCAACTTAAAGCTTTTGCTTGTCCTCAAGCAAATCAAAACCAACAATTCAATGAGGATTTACCATGTAAAACACAAGTGGTATTGCTATCATTTACATAACATATTCTCCACTTTAAGCACCATACTTATGAATTTGGTTGGTACTAATAATTAGGCTCAAGTATGTGTATCTTTTCCGAATGACTCCCTCGTAAAGAAAACAACTTCAAGATGTGCAGGGGAGTTTAAGAATAATCAAGTGATACAAATAAGCCTCAAGAAGTGACTCAAAAGCACTAGTCCACTACATATGCTCACTTTACTCAATTTTACCAATCCTTCCTAATTCATGTGCCCTCACAAGAAAGAAAGTCCCAAAATCACTATATTTACAATACAACATAAGGGACAAATTTACAAAAATACTCACTCTCACAACGAATTTCAAATGTTACAACATCTCATACCATGAGCTTGCCCTTATTTTAATTCATCACATATTCAAAAATATTCGGTTGGAGGTCCCATAAGGACTTTTTAAGCTTGTAATGTAGGTTTAGGGAAGGGTCGGATAAGCATTTGGATAAACGTGACTTCACCCTCCTTGAACACTACTCACATTTTTTATTTTTTTTGCACTTTATTTTTCTTCAACCCACATAACCTCATTGGCATCTAGTTCCCAATATAGAACAACCTTAAATACCTCTCTAATTTTCTTCAAGGCTCCATAATTTATATACATACAAATATTTCTCTTTTTTTATATACATATTTTTCTTTTGGAGCTTGAATAATTTAATACAAACATTTTGAGGTAGATGATCCTACACTCAATGTACAACCTTACCAATTTCCACTTTGACACCACAGCCCCAACTTAGGCTTTTAGCCTCATTCTCAATGTTCAAGGAGGGACGAATTCAAAAGAGGAAATTATTTTACAAAAGGGGAAAGGTTTGTAATGAGTTGGCCAAAGAAAAGGTTTAAAGGCTCAAATAGGGTACTAGTGATATTATTTATGCAAAGGTAGGTTTGAAAGGCTAAATAGGTTTTGCAAATAAAATAAAGAATGCCTAAGATCATCCCTCCAACCAAACATACTATCATTAGTATTGAAAAATCAACCGGGCAAGTTCTAGATGATAGAAGTAAATACAAGAATTATTTGTACAAATACTAACACTCATGGCACATGAATTAATCAAGACGGATCAATCATTTTCTACTAAGAATGTCTAGAGAAATATTATTCGAACTAGTGGGCAAAAAGTCACTAAAAGAGCCAAAATTTATCACAAAAATCATTCTTCACCGTACGACGTATTGTTTTAGTTCAAAACCACAATTTCGGAGGGGTATTCTGAATTCATACTTCACATACAAGAGACTAATTTTAATAGTACCAAATAATCCAAAAGTTTCCCAAAAGTACCAACAAGAATAATTCCCTTAAGAAAGTTATCACGCCATCTATCATAGGGAAAAGTCACCCGGTTCACCTCAAAAATGTTCCTTGGGAAAGAAACGTAGCATGAAAAAAACCCAAGGAAATAGCACTTAAGGAAAATAAAAATAAAAGAAAACAAAACTAAAAGAAAAGCACTAATACTAATAACAACAAGCTACTAAAGAAAATAAATAATGAAAGAAAAATAGAAACAGACTAATTGTCACGACCTAAATCGATGGGCCGCGAAGGGCACCCGGTACCTTACTCAACCGAGTATCAACGTAACGTCTATTTCTTATTATGTCATCATATATACATAACATACAGGCCTAATAGGCCAACATAATTATTTATAAACTCAAAATATAGGCCTACAAGGCCGTACAATCTTTCACGTACACGACATATGACTACAAGACTCTAAGAATACATAAGTGTTATAAAGGTCGGGACAGAGTCTCGCTATACCAAACAATACACGTCTAAATCATACTAACCAAACAAGAAACTCCGAAGCAAATGGAGCGCACCAACATCTTCTGCTGAGCTGATAGCCTACTTGGAGGGCTCTCGACCTGTCTATTGGGACTTGCGGGCATGAAACGCAGTGTCCCCAGGCAAAGGGGACGTCAGTACGAATAATGTACCGAGTATGTAAGGCACATAAATAAATACATAAGAAACATGGAAGACATATGGAGTACATGACTCAACTTGTAAGTCTGAATAACTTTGTAAATCATAAATTACTTTCGGCGTCATGCATATGCGTATGAATGTCATGTCGTGCATAGGTACATATTTCATAACATCATCAGCCACTGAGGGTATCCCATCATATCATATCGACCACTGTGGGCAAAATTATCATCGTATACCAGCTGATCAGGTGGTGGTGCGTATATAACGCCATAACCTTTTCCATATCTCATATACACATATATACGTACATATAACATCATTTGAATACATACATATATATAAGCGTATATAACGCCATTTGAATACATACATATATACGCGTATATAATGCCGTTTGAATCATATTTCAGCCACTGTGGGAAACATCATCATCATATACCAGCTGATCAGGTGGTGGTGCGTATATAACGCCGTAACCTTTTCCCATATCCCATATATATATATACACACATATATATATATACGTATATAATGCCGTCTGAGTCATGGGTCAATGTACATGTATAAATGCATGAAATGCATATGAAATATGATCAAGTGGTGGTGCGTATATAACGCCGTAACCTTTTCCTATATATATATATATATATATATATATATATACATATATATACGTATATAATGCCGTCTGAGTCATGGGTCAATGTACATGTATAAATGCATGAAATGCATATGAAATATGATAACAAAATATCTCAGTACGTCATAAGACCATTATACCTCTGATTAATATCATAAAATCATTTTACGTATTTTCTAAGACCCATGAATAAACGATGAAATAATAAGATATATGGAGATTCAAGAACATAGGCACTTCTAATACTTCTATGAATAGAGTCATTTATGAAATTTGTGCATTTGCATATTTCGTTCGTATCGTATGGATCAAGCCAAAAGAAAAAAGGGATAGCCTTAACATACCTGTTCCTCGAATTATTTGCACGAAATGAAGCTTCTTTCTCATAAAATATTTTGAACGAAATTTTGCTGCCTTTGACAGTTGAACAAAATTAATTCAGAAGGCAAGTTCTGTTGCAAGCCTTTTACATTAAAGTGATTTGAAGTTTGAATTTTTGAAAACAAAGTTCTGTTCCTAAGACTTTAAAGGCAGAGTCTTTAAAATGGAATGGGTTGGAAAATATCCAATGTTTGGAATTTAATGTTCAAAAAGCAAGAACAATATTTTGTTCTTAAGACTTAAATGAGTTAATATGACCAAGACTTAAATGAGTTACACGTTTCCTCCACTAAGCATATATGACCAATTGGTCATATATTTGAATAGTCTATCTATTGCCACGTGGGAAGGTTGATATTATCCAAATATATCCCAATTAATTTGGTAATGTCTCATTATTCGGTAATTAATTAATTACCGCAAAATTGAGAATTATTTCCATTCACTTAAAATATTACTCACTTTTAACATACCTTACACACCTTACTATTATAGTCATGTGGTACCTCATACATTATAGTCATGTGGTACCTCATATGGTACTAGTCCATAAATACCGAATATTTTAGCTCGAGCCGTATTTTATCCCAATATGCCAAACTTTGACGAAACTCATTTTCTTTGATTTCTCTTCCCCTCTCATCTTCACGAATTTACTCATCACTTGTTTAAAATAGAATGATTCTTATAATTTCCAAATAATATTTTCCTTGGACTGATGTAAATTACCTTACGACAAATTTCATGTAACATACTACAGGATGCAATATTGTCGTAACTTATTACTGCAAAGCGTAACAACATTGTAATATATTACTGCAGATGGTGACATCATTGTAACATATTGCTGCAGAGCATAATATTGTCATAATAAAATACCGCGGGACGTAATATTGCGGGGTGTGACATCATTCTCCCCTTTGGAACATTCGTCCTCGAATGTTGACCAATGCTCTTATCATTTACAAGTTATATCTTCTGAATACTTTAGAACTTTCCTTGCCATCTAGATAACTGTTCTGCGAATAAGTCCAAAGTCTAGGGCATCCCTCCTTAGGACTCCTTCTCACACCACAACTTGTAGTCAGAATCCTTCCAATCTTTTAACTGTTGTTACCTTTCATCATGCAGCCTGTATAATTTTGATCTTGGAAGTGAGTTCAATCTCTAGGCTTCACATGTAAAGCTTGATAAGATGTCCCTTTAGGCATTTATGAGTATACTGAAGTTCTTCGCTCGGTACTTGGTTGAATTCACGAATATTGTTATATCTCCTCGCATAGGTCCGTTTAACCATCGGTATGAATTTACTGCCATAACTCTTACTTTAATTTATCGTTACTGAGTTCTGCTACCAAATCCCAGCTTACTCTCGTTGCTCATTCCATATGTATAAATTTAAGTCCTTTAATGCTTCCTCATTACTGTTCATCTTTAGAATAACGACCTAATCTTATCTCATACTTTGTAACTTTTGTCCATCCATTGTTGATTCACCTCAATATTGATCTACAATATACCACTGATAACTTAACCTTTTATGTAATATTGCTGCTAGGATTCATGTTTTTTCAGGGAACGTCTGAAATGATTAGATTGATCCACCTGGGGCGATACCCTGCTTTCATAACCGTACTTCATAGCATCCCAATGCGATTCACCTTGCGTGGGTACTTTAATCATGTCCAATTCATAAGATCCATTTCTTTTCTTCGTTGAATCATTACTTAATCGAAGGCCCAAATGTCATTTTTTATCTATCACAATTACACCCTCATTCTATTACCAGGATGGCATTCTAAATGTTATTAGTCTTAGACTTCTTTGAGTTCATTTAGGCTATAATGAGTTTTGTATAATTTAGACAAACTATCTGCTCTTCTTGTTTTCATAGGCTTAATCCTGAGGACTTATCCATTTTTGTTACCTTCTCACTCGCCCTTTCTTATCTTTAGTCTTATCTTCTAGAACCTTGTCGTTTCACCATATAATGGGCTGCGACCTACACAACTCTATTTATATTACTTGCAACCTTTCAACTTGCTTGCATCGTAGATTTTCTTATGTCATTCTGGAATATCAAGCGAGATATCACATCGTCTCTAACTATTCTTTACTATCTTAATTAGCCTCCTCGATACCTAGAAACCATAGGCTATGAGATATGCCACTGATTATGCCGCTATCATTCATAGATATTGAATCCCATCACTTCTAGCCTTCTATTCGAAGTATGGACTATTCGCATATTCTGCCTTTGAGTATCTTGTACGATGTTCACTTTTACCTTACTTACTTAAAATCTCATATTATATCTTTTATCTCCTTCATAACCTTCCTTCCACCTAGGTGTAATTCACGTCCATAACTTGAAGCTCTATTATAATACTCGCACCTCTGGTACATACACAATTCGGTGGAAGTTTCGTATTGACTTCTTATGAGGCTGGTACTTCTTTTAACTGGCTTCCTTGTAGAGCCATTACAGATTATGGTTGTTGTGATTTCTCTTGAACATCTGATATTAAGAGTGATTCTACCATGTTCTCAAGCACAACTTCTATAGTTTTTCTAGGTCCAATAATCAGACTCCTGATTTACTTAGGTGATGTAATTCTTTAGTTCCTCTTCCTTCTGATTAGCCTTTACGTAGGCTTAAGCTATTTTCCGATCTGTGGCTCATGGTATCAGCTATTACCTTAGCCTTTCATGGGCGTTATGAAATATCCATGATACAATCTTCTAACAATTCAATCCTTTGTCTATGCCCTATTCTCAATTCTTTCTTTTAACTTATATCAGAGTCTTCTATGGCTGTATGATTGTCAACACATATTCTGCCTGGATAGTGCTCCAAAATCTTGAATGTGTATCCATAACGTACTAACTCTGGATCATTGATCAAATAATTCTTTCATTCCATCTTAGCTTTTTTTCAACGTAAGCTATTACTTTTCCTGGTCTTTCTGTCCCCTTGTTGCATCCATACTTAGCTTATTTTAGTGACCACACTTGCCAGAGTTTTCATACAACTCATATAATCTCAAATATTACTTTTAATTCTTACTTCCCGTTCATTAGCCATGGTAGGTTCCACTTTTCTTTGGAATGCTTACAATGTTGTTGCGAGATTGTTGTTACACAACCATTTCCTCTTTAGGTCGTTCTGCTTAGGTTGAAGCCCTTTTTCTTATCTCCTCAGCTAGTCTTTCGTTGTAGTACTTAGGGAGAACCCTTGACTCTCGCAAAGTTGTGAGCTTATTACGGATTTTTTTGATGTCCTTAGTTGCCTATAATCATCCGTAGTTGCTTACTTCCATGCCCTTGTGCTTGTATGGTTGCTTCTGAACTAATATTTTGATTGCTTTCCTAGTGGCACTTTCTTTTATCCGTGTAACACTCATACGGTACCTTTAACTACCCCGACTCTTGTTTGAATATATCTCAAGTGTTATAATGATATTCCCCGAGGCTGAATTCTCCATGTTTGGTTCTACTATGTTTATCTTACACGATCTGATGACTTGCCTGTAATCTCCCGTTTAGCCATAACTGGGATCTTCCCGATCAATTACTAACTACTAGTTGACCCATTCTCATATCAATATTCCTCATAATCTTTCTTGGGTTATTTCTTTTTTCTTAACTTACGTCTCGTATTGGCTCCTTATTTATTAATAACAGTCCGGGCAGGAACCTTTACATCCTCTCCCTGATGTCGTGCTTTCACAATATTCTTGAATCGTAGCGTATCAGTAAGACTTGGATAAGTGCCAGCTCATTCCTTTTTCATTTTTATCACATTTTTCCTTTACCATTCCATAGCCACTAGAACCACTTAATTTTGACTTAATGCCACATCACTCCATATTCCCTCCTTTAAGGGTGTACTAAAAGCTGAAGCCATGAGGATCTACCTATATATGTTTTACCTCTTCATCTTTGGCGCCGTTTTTCAACATCAACGATCCTTACTCGCTTTGCGGCAATCCTTTTGTACCAAGGATGACAAATTCCCTTACTCTCGAGGGAGACACTTAGCGTAACTGGCAATATAGTCTCTTAAGCTTAACTTTGCTTACATTGCTTGCTCTAGGGAAACATCTTCTTGAATGACCATCCTCTGAATTCATCCTGAATCTTCTTCTGTGGTCCATTCTATTACTGCTGGAACAAAATTTGAAATTACCATGATGTCATGTACTTTCCAATCATTCAGTCCCTAATTCATATTTAATTTGTCTTGTTTACCAGTCCATACTAATTTCTATTACTCATGGATTAACTCTCCCATCTGGTAGTCGCGTTGGAGTCACGAACTTATTTCTCGAAATGAGGATATAACCTTATGGCCTATACTGTTTTGTTGTCTTAAGGCCCATCACCTTTCATCTCTCCTTCAATTGACTATAGGTTCTGTGACACTCTACCATTTTTATCCATGCATCACACCTTATTCATAATGCTTCCTTATCTCTCTTCTCATTACTCTGCTAATATTTCTGCATATCCCTTTTCCAGTAAAAACTTCAATACGACATTCTTTTGCTTTTAGCTTCCCTTTGCTCCATCCAGTGGCTCTTCAAGTTACTTAATGTTCTCGCTTTACTATGGACGAGAGTCACGGTAAGGTAATATTTATCCCATCTAGGCTTTCAGTGCCTATCATCTAATTTTTTTTTCATGCTAGTATTCACATATAATCGTAATATTCTAGAGTGCACCATCTTGATGTCTCACAAGAAGATATATTGGCACATTTGTAATACCCTTCGGAAATATCAATTGACGCAAATAATTCATCTATCATATCTTCTTATACTACTTATGTTAACCCCCATAGGGCATATCTGGGATGGATGTGGCCGATTGTAAGTACATCTGTTACTGTTGAAGCTAACTCAAAAAGCTTATGTTCCTCTACCTCAATTATAAACACTGTTAACCTGTGTTAACTAGGCGTCTCGTACCCTTCTTCATTTTGCTTCTTTCACTTGCTGAAAACTTTACTTATCTTCTTAATCTCTCATTGTCCTTCACTATAAAGATGGGCATTCTTGCCTTAGGGCTTCTTATCAGGAAGCTTATACCTTTTAGTACACCCATGATCTGCTAAAGGCCTCATATTTACTTATCGTAGGCATCATACAAAAATCCAGTTCCTCTGACTCAGCTCTTCCATAACCATTTCTCTTTCCACCCTTTTTTCAGATGTAGGTATCGTCTTATTACGAATAAAATGGAATTCTGGAATTTGAATTCTTATAAGTAAGCTCTACCACACGATATAGAGTAAGAAGAAAGAGTGACAATCCTAAATGCCATGTAGCCACCTGCTTATAATTGTGGTGCACGACACACCCATAAACAAGACTCTACTAGACACGACTTGTAGACATCCCTAGGAAAGAACTGCTCTGATACCACTTTTGTCACAACCCAAACCGATGGGCTGCGACGGGCACCCTGTACCTTACTCAACCGAGTACCAACGTAACGTTTATTTCTTATTACATCATCATATACACATAACATACGGGCCTAATAGGCCAACATAATTATTTATAAACTAGAAACATAGGCATACAAGGTCGTACAATCTTTTACATACACGACATATGTCTACAAGCCTCTAAGAATATATAAGTATAATAAAGGTCGGGACAGAGTCCCGCTATACCAAATAATACACGTCTAAATCATACTAACCAAACAAGCAACTCCGAAGCAAATTAAGCGCACCGACATCTTCCGCTGAGCTGATAGCCTACTTGGAGAGCTCTCGACCTGTCTATCGGGACCTGCGGACATGAAACACAGTGTTCCCAGGCAAAAGGGATATCAGTACGAATAATGTACCGAGTATGTAAGGCACATAAATAAATACATAAGAAACATGGAAGACATATGGAGTACATGACTCAACTTGTAAGTCTGAATAACTTTGTAAATCATAAATTACTTTCGGCATCATGCATATGTGTATGAATGTCATGTCGTGCATAGGTACATATTTCATAAAATCATCAGCCTCTGAGGGTATCCCATCATATCATATCGGCCACTGTGGATAAAATCATCATCGTATACCAGCTGATCAGGTGGTGGTGCGTATATAACGCCATAACCTTTCACATATCCCATATACACATATATACGTACATATATACGCGTATATAACGCCGTTTGAATACATATATATATAATGCCATTTGAATACATACATATATACGCGTATATAATGCTGTTTGAATCATATTTCGGCCACTGTGGGCAACATCATCATCATATACCAGCTGATCAGGTGGTGGTGCGTATATAACGCCGTAACCTTTTCCCATATCCCATATATATATATATATAACGCCGTCTGAGTCATGGGTCAATGTACATGTATAAATGCATGAAATGCATATGAAATACAATAACAAAATATCTTAGTACGTCATAAGACCATTATACCTCTGATTAATATCATAAAATTATTTTACGTATTTTCTAAGACCCATGAACAGACGATGGAATAATAAGATATATGGAGATTCAAGAAAATAGACATTTCTAATACTTCTATGAATAGAGTCATTTATGAAATTTGTGCATTTGCACATTTCGTTCGTATCGTATGGATCATGAAAAAAGAAAAAAGGGATAGTCTTAACATACCTGTTCCTTGAATTATTTGCATGAAACGAAGCTTCTTTTTTCTTAAATATTGTGAACAAGTTTTGCTGCCTTTGACAGTTGAACAAAATTAATTCAGGAGGCAAGTTCTGTTGCAAGCCTTTTACATGAAAGTGATTTGGAGTTTAAATTTTTGAAAACAAAGTTCTGTTCCTAAGACTTTAAAGGCAGAGTCTTTAAAATGGAATGGGTTGGAAAATATCCAATGTTTGGAATTTAATGTTCAGAAAGCAAGAACAATGTTTTGTTCTTAAGACTTAAATGAGTTAATATGACTAAGACTTAAATGAGTTACACGTTTCCTCCACTAAGCATATATGACCAATTGGTCATATATTTGAATAGTCTATCTATTGCCACGTGGGAAGGTTGATATTATTCAAATATATCCCCAATTAATTTGGTAATGTCCCATTATTCGGTAATTAATTAATTACCACAAAATTGAGAATTATTCCCATTCACTTAAAATATTACTCACTTTTAATATACCTTACACACCTTACTATTATGGTCATGTGGTATCTCGTATGGTACTAGTCCATAAATATCGAATATTTTAGCTAGAGCCGTATTTTATCCCAATATGCCAAACTTTGACGAAACTCATTTTCTTTGATTTCTCTTCCCCTCTCATCTTCACGAATTTACTCCTCACTTGTTTAAAATAGAATGATTCTTATAATTTTCAAATAATATTTTCCTTGGACTGATGTAAATTACCTTACGACAAATTTCACGTACTATACTACAGGATGCAATATTGTCGTAACTTATTACTGCGAAGCGTAACAACATCGTAATATATTACTGCAGATGGTGACATCATTGTAATATATTGCTGCAGAGCATAATATTGTCATAATAAAATACGGCGGGATGTAATATTGACGTAATATTGCGGGGTGTGACACTAATCACACCAAGTTCGGCAAGAGCAACCGCTATACAAAATAACCCGGCAAGGGCACCCAATATTCATAACAACACAATAATAAGCCCGACAAGGGCACACAATATCCATAGCAACAAAAATAAGCTCGGCAAGGGCACACCAATACCAAAGTATACTTCTACAGCCACCCCCAACTAAAAATATTGCAGTGTCCTTACTGTACAATATCAAATATAAAGCATAAACAGTTTGAGGGTCTCCCTGAGGTCTGCAGCAGACTAGTAGACTATGGGAGGATGACAGATTAATGCTGTGCTGTACTCATGGCTCCATCATCCTCAGTCTCCTCATCGTCATCATGATCACCACCATCACCAACAGTCTCTGACATGAAGGAACACTCCTCGCTATCATCTTCGGCCGTCACTAGTATCTTCTTGTCTGGGTTTTCCCATTTGAAGATAGCCTTGATTCCTCTCCACATTTTTATCATGAATTTGCCTTTCTTCTTCTCCTTCTCGAATTCTGATTGAAGATTAACATGGGACTTGGCCAAAGTGCCGTAAGCTCCCTCAAGTCTGGTCACTGTTGCTGCCATCTTCTCAAGAGAATCTTTCTGGCTCTTCCGCGCCTCTAAATAACTCTGCATTTCGTCCCTGGAGAAGTATGAAGGCCCAGGCTGGGAGGATGCAGGCCCACTCGGAAGCTGTAATACTAACTCCCGAATAGATTCAAGCTCGGAGTTTAGCATTCCGAATGGTCCCTGTGCAACTACCTGTGAAGAGGACTCTGAACCAATAGCCGTGGTGGCGGCTTTTCTTTTCTTTCTCTTGACTACACTACCCTCTCCTGTCACTCTCAATGGATGAAAAGGTTTATCAGCTAGTAGGTACCGATCGGTGCCACACACATCAACCTCTGATCTAATGCATAGCTGTGTGATCAATGAAGGGAACATCATCCCTGCATCCTTGTCTCGCAAGTACTCCCTCATCTCCCACAGGATATAGTACCCGAAATTCATAGGAATGCCGTCCAAGAGGCATGAAATGATCAATGCCCTGGTGTAGGAGACATCTGAGACATTTTCACAAGGAGACACCCTGTTGCAAAGGATGTACAACCACATTTTTGCTTCAGCAGTGAAGTCACTTGATTCCAACCCTTTTCTCCGATTACCCCATTTGGCTCTTAGACTAAGAGGGAAGAGTTTGGAGACAAGCCATTCCCTATTTTCACAATGATCCTTCTCTTGCACCGACTCTATTGGATAGTTGGGAATACCAAGAGTGTCATTTATTTGTTAAATCCCATACCTCACCAATTTTCCTTTGATGACGACTTGTGGGATGGCAAAATAAGGTTTGCATAAAATTCACGAACCCACTCCTCATTAGCTTTGCAAGGAGTGGGAATAAAGCATGACCATCCAGTTGAATGGAGCCGGTCATGGAACTCTGGGAGCTTCTCAGCCAATTTGTCTTCATTGATGCCCTTTTTATGAATTATCCTTCTATTGACTAGGTCGTGCAAATATCGATGCTCACATGGAGCTAACATGAAGTGTGATTCATCATATGGTTCCTCAATTTCTTCTTCAATTTTATGTTGTTGTCCGCTCATGTTTGGGTCCAGTTTAACTCGAAACACCTACATAAAATCAATACAAGATCAGTCTGGTAATAGAATCATGTTAAGCAATTCAAAATGCTGCAATTGAGCTAAAAAATCAGGTTGAACGGGCCCGGGAAGACACTATTGCAAAGCTACTGGAAATTGGCATTTCTGCCCAGTTTTTGCATCTATGGAACTGTTACCGCAGAAGCGGTTCCGCTTTTGCGGAATTTTGATCGCATCTGCGATTTTACGCACTATTCCAGTTTTTTGCACCTGCAGAATTTCTATCTCGCTTCTGCGGAAAAAAGACCGCATCTGCGGTTTTCGTCATCTTCTTCAACTGCCCAGATGGTTTTTTCAATTTTTGATTTTCAAACCTCATTTTGGCACCTAATTTATATTCAAAACTTCTAAATTAGTGCAGTACATGAGATTATGATTCAATTGAGACCAATTTTGTGGTACTTAGCAGGATTTCTTTTAAGCATTGTGTCGAACATCTTGCAAGCAATTTAAAATGACCTCTTCTTCACACAAATTGGATACTTAGAAATCCCACAATTTTGCTTTAATACTAATAGCACACACCATGAAATATCTCAACCAATATTCCTCACATTCTAAAACTAACAACAGATAAATTGAAACTAAAGGAATCAAACAAAATAAAAAAAATGAGTGGGGCTGTTGGCTAAGGAGAAACAGAGAGAATGAAAGGAAAGAGAGGAGAAATAGATGAGGATTCAGAGGACATTACCTGAGTCATGTGCAAGAGAGAAAGAATTCACGAGTAATCTTGTGAAGTTTTGGAGATGTTTTTCGAGTTTGGGGAGTTAGGGCTGGGGAAAACAGTGCACAGAGGTTACCTCAGAAAATGAGGAGTCTAAATTTTTTCAAATTAAAGACCTGCTCGATTTTCGCATTTGCGGCTAGTGGTTTGCTTCTATGAAGCCTCTCTTTGAACTCTTTTGCAAGACAGCGTCTGCAGTAGCAAATTCGCAGATGCAGTTAAACCAGAAAATTTTTGTACAGATTCTGCAACTACTGGTTTTGACCCTCCGGACCACTCCGACCTGCTCAAATCAACTCCCAAAAATCTAAAATTTGGCAGATTAGTCAAAAATAATATTCTAAGCTATCCCAAAAAAGAAAATTTCAAAAATGACAGAAAAAATTGAAAAACAATGAGTTGCCTCCCACCAAGCACCGCATTTAACGTCGTGGCACGACGCAACTCAACTTTATCACTTTTCTCGCCGCTTGGATGATATGAACTGGGCACCTAGCTTGGAATCAAGCTTGTGACCATGAGCGATGGAGGGTGGTAGGTCGATGATCAATCCAAGCCTTAAATTCTTCATTTTGCACTTCTTGGCTTTCATGTAAGGAATGTCATTTTGCTTTCTTGTTTCCTCAAATTGTAAGATGTATGGTTGTTGCCTTTCCTCCTCACAATTCCTCATTGTCTTGTGTAGTTCAATTCCCATATCTCCACACAATTCCAATGTTGAAAAATGCTTGGAATGTGACTTCAAACCTCCAACTTGCAATTTTTCTCTAATTTTGACCTCCTCTTTTTTCCCCGGACTAGAGCCAATCTCAACCAAATTTTCATTTATACTGTTTGACTCTAATCCCATTTTTTTCTCAGCATCATTAACACTCATGGAGTTGGTTGGAGGATGTTAAATTCTTGAATCCTCATAGTAAAGCTCACTTTCTTGCTCGGAATTGGACTCTTCTTGGCTTCCTTCCACACTCTCAAGTTGGTGGGTAGTGAGCCTCAACCAATATTTGCATATGATCCTCCAAAATGCGGATGTGTTCATCATTGTAATTCAAGCCTTGTTTCAAGTTCTCGAGTGCAAAGTTGTGCTTCTCCTCATTTTCAAGAATGGTCTCCAACATGAGCATCACCTTCTCATTTTGGGCATTTGAGAGTTCTTCTTGGTTTTGATCAAGTGCCAAGGGAGGATTTTCGGCTTCCAAATCTAAGGATAATTTTTGTCTTTCATTAACTTCCGAGGCTTTTTGGACCTCTAAAGCTTCAAGCATTTCTCCCATTTGTGAGTGCAACCTCTCAAGTGCCAAGTCATTTTGGAGACTATTCTCCAAAAGCTCCTCCAAGGCACTTTGTTCTTTGTTTCCTCCTTCAAGTAGGCACTCCAACATAAGCTTGAACTCTCCACTTTGGTCATGCTCAACTTCTTCCACTTCCATAGCCCTATAATTCTTATTACAAAAAGTAGAATCATTATAGAGGGGGCTCGGGTAAGAGAATAACAAATAAGTACAATCATCCCAATGACCATTTTGGCAACCACACTTATCATAAATACTCCACTCATGGGTTTGAGATTGTACGCACAATCCACCACCGGGAGAATTTAAACAATTTTGCCACGAGTGTGGTCCTCCACAATAAGGACAAGGGTCATCAAAGTATGAACAACTACCATCCGACCAATTTTCATTGTACGATGCCATTTTTCAAAAATAAGAAAATAAGCAAGAAATAAACAAGAAAAATAATTACACAAATATTCACAAGTTTGGACCAAAGCACTTTCGCTTATTTCTCAAACAACCTAAATTACGCCAAATTTTTCCCTGGCAACGGTGCCAATTTTGATGACGTCCAAATCCACTACTAAAAAGTAATAGACACGGTCGCATGTAATATAATTTACCCAACTATGAGTCGGGGTCGAATTACAAAGAGAATAATGTGTAGGCGATTAGGAATGTAAGAAAATTATCGCTTATCGTGCAATGCCAAACAATAAGAATTTGGTTTTGAAAAATTTTATACCTAAATGCGAAAATGTAAACTAACCTAGAAAGTGTCACACCTACTTTCGGCACGCCCCCACCCCAAAGGGGGTAAGAACGGTCGAAGTGAGTTTTTTCAATTAAAGTGACAATATTCGAACGGGATTATTTCGTTTATTTCAGAGTCGCCACTTGGAATAAATTAAAGGTGTCCCAAGTCACCGATTTATTTAAATCCCGAATCGAGGAAGTTTCGACTTTCCTAATGAAGTCTGCGAACCAGAAATTCTAAGTAAGGAATTCTGTTGATCCGAGGGAAGGTGTTAGGCACCCCCGAATCCCGTGGTTCTAGCACGGTCGCTTAAATTATCATAAATGGCCAAAGTATCTGATTTTAATATATGTTATAACTTATGTGCTTTTGATCAACTTTAAAACCGCTTTTATTTTAAAACCGTACCTTTACTGTTTCAAACAAAACGGGTCTAATCTCAATCCTATAGATCCAGTAAAGCTTTAATTCTCATAAAATGAATGCCGATG
>MU787198.1:36481-49141 GCA_026770625.1 Nicotiana glauca
CGAAAGAGTCAATTGGGCAAAATCACTCTCTCTACCGAGAGGTGTGAGAGTGAGTGCTATAGTGCAACGACTATCCATATTCCCCTTAATTATCATCCTTGCATTTGAATTCTATACCCGTTAATTAGTGACCTAGGCGAGTGCTACGAGCCTAGTGCTTTTCTCTTATTGCATACAACTAGCATCATTACTTAGCATAATTTAGTTTACAATTGTAATTGATAAATTTAGTTGATAAACAAAAGAAAAACCAAAAATGATAGAAGCAAAATTAGGAGCCAAAACATTTTTCTAGACTTCACAAATATTCGACTCCCACAACTAGCTCCCTGTGGAAATTGACCCCGACACCACTATCGGGTAAAAGTATTTAGCGCCCACTCTTCCTAAGAGTTGAGCCCGCACCGATCATTACCCCAGAAAGATAAAATACCTCAAAGAAGAGAGCCGCTTTGCAAGTTCCACAAGTACCTCCCTTACGATATGCTATGAGCTCGTCAATCACAGTGGAACCCAGATACATGAATAGAATAATAATAACCAGCTCTTCTATAGCTCACATTGACATCAGCCTCACGATCAACTTAGTTGCCAACAACATAATCCACCTGGCACGGTCACAGACCTCCAGTCCAAGCATATCATATAGGAGCAATCGAATAAGTACACATGTATTTGCTAACTGGAACAAGATTCTCATGCTCCTGGACTGGCATAAATAACACTCTATATCATAGGCATGAGCAAACTGCGTTGTCATAGCTCAAATTAGCAAGTTAATACAGAATTAGTAATTACCAAGTTTGTTATGGAATTTAGCATCTTGGAAATCTCGAGTATAGTCTAGATAGTTCTTAACAAAAGTTACGAATATGAGAAACATTATTCCTTTAAGTTCAATATCCCACTCTCGGCATATCATAGCCTACACATCTTCCGCGCATGAATATTGGCTCCGTGCTTGCACATAGGTTCAAACCTCAGATATATTTGCGCTCACAACACATAGTTAACCACCAATTAGCTCGACTAGTGCATCCAATGAGTTAGATAAAAATACTCTCCTCAACATGCCACAATCCCGAAATAGTATATTTTTGAGAATTCCTCATCTCCAAATTCATAGATCACATAAATCACCGTAATTGATCATGACCTCAGCACCCAAATGACTGACACATCCCTCAAGTATGATCATAACCAGATAATTATTTTCTGTAATACATTACAAGATTGAAATATCGGTAGTCGCTCATCCAAGTGAGCATTGAAGCACCAATAGACATTTGTTAATTAGAATATAATGTGCACCCTTCTCTGGCCTTACCGGGCAGTTATAACATGCAATCTAAATATCCAAAGCTGACTATTCCATCCAGAATTTATGACCTTCTCTTCAAGAATGAACTGCCACCTCGTAAATGAAAATATTAAGCATGTACCATACACCACGTCTATCATGCCATCTTGTTGTAAACATAAAATCTTATTAGAATTTTTGGGCTATCGGAAAATTACATTCCGGCAGTTAGAAATCTTTTTTGCTCCCATTTAGGAGGAGTTCATAATATACAATAGGTTCTGCGCACCGATAGAAGATATCCAGCTCGAACCATGGTAAAAACCATCGAGAAAACTTTCAAATCTGTTCGCACATAACCAAGCTATCAATACGAGGCAAAGGATATTTGTTCTTCACTGTTACTTTATTCAATTGCATATAATCAATGCACATTTTCATTATGCCATCCTTCTTTTTCACAATTAAGACTGGTGCACCCCAAGGTGACATACTAGGCTGAATGAACCCCCCCTTAGGAGTTCCTGAAGCTGCTCTTTCAATTCCCTTAACTCTGTTGGTTCCATACGATACGGTGAAATAGAAATGGGTTGAGTGCCCAGCACCAGGTCAATGCCAAAATAAATATTCCTGCCCGGAGGCATGCCCAGCAGGTCTGCAGTAAATACATTAGGAAAATCCCTCACAACTGGGACCGAATCAATACTAGGAGTCTCAGCTCCAACATCTCGCACAAAAGCTAAATATGATAGACAATCCTTCCCAACCATATGCTGGGCTTTCAAGAAAGAAATTACTCTACTAGGAACATAATCAGTCATACCACGCCACTCGATCCTCGGAACACCCAGAATAGCCAAAGTAACTATCTTAGCATTACAGTCTAGAATAAAATGTCACGGAGATAGCCAATCCATGCCCAGAATAATATCAAAGTCCACCATGCTCAATAGCAATAAATCAACTCGGGTCTCCAGACCCCCAATAATCACAACACATGACCGGTACACACGGTCCACAATAACAGTATCGCCCACCTGGGTAACTACATGAATAGGTAAACAAAGAAACTCTTGCGGCGTACCCAAATAATGAGAAAAATATGAGGACACATAAGAATAGGTGGAACCGGGATCGAATAATACCGAGGCATCTCTATGGTAGACTGGAGCAATATAGCTCTTAACCGTGCAATCAACTTAATTAATAGCAAACTCCCCAACTTGGCTCAAAGCCATAGATAAAAACACACTCAATAAATCACAGTGCATATACTCTATTGCTGTCGTAATACCATAGTAAGATTGATCTCACTCCTTCATAATCTTGTGGAAACACAAATCATCTGGAATTTTAACTCTTCTACAATTCTTGCATTCAATCACACAACATTTAAGCCTACTCCCTAGGCGACCAAATATTTACTAAGTCCCAAATTTTTCAAAAATTTCGGCAGAGTCTCCTTTGTAATTGGGTCTATCTACCTGCCAGAGAATCATCAAAACCATCCTAACAACACGTCCACGACTTGACAAAGCATCACAATGTATATCAACAACATTAATCTCAATATTACATGTATTATATTATCAAAATTGATACATGGACATGTGTTGCACCTATTTGAATCGTAATACATAGAAAATACCTTTTGACTCTCCATTATTGGGCTATTCAACCAAGTAAGAACATTTTCTTTCCTTAATGTTTTCGACCTTCAAGGTGAATTTCTTGACTCATAGATTTCATCATAATACATTTACAGAAGCAATCTCAACTCCCAGACATACCTAACTAGTATGGCAAATAGTTTCCCTCATCAGCCAATTACCCATTAGCTTTACCTTTAGTCAATATCTTTGTATACATTCCACTGTCATACACATTACACAATCACTTAATCTTCCTGAGTCTAAACTCATATCGTAACAAAAAATTTACTTTACTCCAAATAGGAGACATGAAAAGATTCTCCACACGCCTATAACTCGGGGCTACACATCCAATCACAATGAAGATCAAACACTTATAGTTCATCTACCATCCAGTAGCCTTTCCTCGTCACTTCTAAGTCATATATATACATCTCGCAGTACTAACATACTCCTCATGTAGCTATCCAACCATCATTCCCACTAATAGGAACAATACCGGACATATAAGTTCAAAAAAATTGCTCGTAAAATGAGCACCTCGGTGCTCAAGCCATAGGCAAAGATCTGGCCTCAAGTCCTCCAGATTGGCCTAACATCAAACTCACAGAGATCACGTCTCGCCCTTCGATCGGGGAATTACAAGCCATCAAGGCACATCTAATACTGAGCGCTCATGCGCTTATACGAACGCGTGGAAGGAATTTCAAAAGTTTCTTTTCAAGCTGAATTGAGGACGCATGATAAGAATTCAAGAATGTGATGTTTTTCCTAAAGGTTCTGCAGCCTCTCGAGGATAAATACAGACGTCTCCGTACCGATCCGCGAGACTCTGCTAAACCGGCTCATGACTCGCGAGACCAAGTAACCTAGGCTCTGATACCAACTTCTCACGACCCCAATCCCGATCGTAATGGCGCCCAACACAATGCTAGGCAAGCCCGACCATTTCAACACTCTCAACCCACGTACAAAAACTTATTACCAATTAATAGAGCTAATTTACCAGTTTAAAATGATTTCAATCCGTGATAATAGATAAAACAGTGCGGAAAACCATAGCAAGTACTGATACAACTCCCAAAAGATTTGGTGTCACGAGTCTAGAGCCTCTAAATATAACCAGGTAGCAACCTATACATATAAAGGTCTAGAATGCGGAAATAAAAGGGATAAGGGGAGAAATCGGGTCCTGAGGACACCAGGAAGCTACCGCGATAACCCCGGTGATAGCCTGGACAGTAGCAAACAACTCTACTAAGCCTTCGGGATACCTATATCTGCACACATGGTGCAGGGTAAAGTGAGTACTCCGACTCAGTGAGTAATAGCAATAAATAACAATTGAAGATAAGAAAACTCATAAAAACACTACGCTGTTCTATATAAAAATAGTAAGTGCATTAAACAGCTGCTAAATGAAGAAAAATAGGTGAATATCCCTCAATCCAGTGCACAACTCATTTACTCCTCTCAATGTCCGATAATTTACTTATACTGCTGCGGTGTGCAGCCCGATCCGTACAGTACATTGCTGCGGCGTGCAGCCCGATCCATGTACATATATATATATATATATATATATACACACACATATATATATATATATATATACACACAAAATACTGCAGCATGTAGCCCGATCCAATAATAATAGTTGACTACGCTCACTGGGGGTGTGCAGACTCCGGAGGGGCTCCTTCAGCCCAAGTGCTATAATACTGTGGCGTGCAATCCGATCCATATAATATATCACTACGGCATGCAGTCTGATCCATGTAACATACTACTGCGGCATGCAGTCTGATCCATATAACATACTACTGCGGCGTGCAGTCCTGTCCATATAACATACTACTGCGGCGTGCAATCCGATCCATATAATATATCACTGCAGCCTGCAGTCCGATCCATATAACATGCTACTGTGGCGTGTAACCCAATCTGGTATATATAAAATACCCTCACTATGGGGTCCTTGACCCCTCTCAGTCAATATAGACTTGGCCTCTCGGGCCCACTCAGCTAAAATAGGGTTTCTAACCCCAGCTATTCCTCATTTTGATTGCCAATTTCTAAAGCCGGTTCATATTATATTTAACAGTTAAGAACATGACTTAGAGTATTATTTCAACAAGTAAGGTGAGGTCAACTAGTACAAAATACCCCCTAAGGATTCTACAGATCGGCACAAGGCCCGAAATATGTTAACTAGCCCAAAATATACTGATATTAATTAAGTGTCAGTCAAAAATATAGTAGAGTCATCAATCGGGATGGACCGAGTTCGAATTCCTAGCAGTAACAAACCCCACGCTCACCATACAGCGCGTGTCTCATCTTAACATAGCACCACGTAGTACAAATTCGGGGTTTCAAACCCTCCGAACATCATTTATAACCATTACTCACCTCAAGTAGGCCGAAATCCTAGCTCGCTTTGCCCTTGCCTCTAAAATTAGCCTCCTCGTGCGACGAATATGCCCAAAATCACAACGAATATGTCGCATTATGCTAAAGAGACAATACCCGATCAAAAGAAATCAAAAAATATCAAAATTAACAAATTTGACAAAACCCGAGCCTCGGGCCCACGTCTTGAAACTCAAAAGTTTTTACGTTTTCATAATCCTCATACCCTCATGAGTCTAACCGTACCATAATTACCAAATTCCGATATCGTTTGGTTCTTCAAATCATCATTTTATATTTTGGAAGATTTCACCAATTTTCTTCCCAAATTCTATCTCAAATCACAAATTAAATGACGAATTCAATGATATATTCATGTAATCTAGCCAAATCTGAGTTATAATTACTTACCCGATGAATTTCTTGAAAAACCTTCGAAAAATCGCCAAAATCCAAGCTCTCTGGGTCAAAATATCAAATAAAACCCAAAACCTCGTATTTATAGAAGTAGCCCTAGATTTTCACCTTCGCGGCCGCGCAAAAATGACCGCGGTCCATGCCAAACTCGCGCGGTCTGCACGACGCCTATCGCAGTCGCGCCCCTTTTGACTGCAGTGACAGGCTTCAGTATTTTTGTCATAACTTTGGCTACAGATGTCCACATTGCGATATCTTTACTTTTATGGAAACTAGACACGAAGGGCTACAAATTTTGTTTTTGAATCAACTCAAAATCCTTGTAGATCAAAAGATATGAGCTTCCGAAGTAGGATCAGCGGCAGGTTCTTCACCGCGGCCGCGCCCCAATTAGTGTGGCCCGCGCGACGCCTATCGCGGCCACGCCCATTTTTTCGCGCACAGCCCACACCACGGATGCACTTCTTTTTGTGCGGTCCGTGCGGGTGTGTTTCGAGGCCTGCAACCCTTCTGGACCTTCTACAGATATGATTTTTGGCTTAAAACATCCCGGAACCTACCCTGAACTCACCCGAAGTCCTGGGACTTACCAATTGTATCAACGCTTCCTAAAACCTTATTCAAACATGTTTCAACCATCAAAAAACTTCAAACAACATCAATTCACCCAAAACACATCGGATTCAAGCCTCAGTTTCAAAAATCTTCCAAAACACGTTTTTGATCAAAAACCCAACCAAATCACGTCCGAAAGACCTAAAGTTTTGCACGCACATCCCAAATGAAAAAATGATGCTACAACAACTTTTTAAATTCCATTCCGACCCTCGGATCAAAATTTCTCCTTTCAACCGGAAGTCATCAAAATACTAACTTCGCCAATTCAAGCCAAATTCTACACCGGACCTCCAAAACTACTTCCGATCACACTCCTAAGTCACAAATCATCCCCCGAAGCTAATCAAATCATTGGGATTCGAATCCGATCCCTATAACTCATAAGTCAATGCCTGGTTGACTTTTCCAACTTAAGGCTTCTTAAAAGAGACTAAGTATCTTATTTTTATTAAAACCACTTCAAATCAACTCGATTACCCAAGATATGGATAATGACGCATAAGGAAGCTGAAAATGGGGAAATTGGAGTGGTAACACATGAGACGACGGATCGGGTCGTCATAGTTGCGTCATGATTTCAACAGGTTGAAGAATGATCTCGTGAGACTTTGCGGTATTTTGCCCGAGTATCCTATAATTATCTCTGATTCGGATGATGATGAGATATATCGAGAAATTGAGGAGTATTATTCTGATGAGACAGATGATTCTTAGTTTTGCTTAATTCTTTTTTAATGTTTTTGTTCTTCTTTTTTATTTTTATCTTTGTGTGCCTTTTGCTTTATTTTTTGTGCTATTTATCTTCTACTATGTTATGTGTGATTGTTCTTTGTAATATTTATTTTATGTATATGATATTATGGAATATGATCGACATAGTATCAAAATCTTTTCATGAAAATTATACGATTATTGACGTCCAGAATTAAATACGGGACATAGTGATTTAACAATATATAACTCCACTGACATATACAGGAAGTGAAATAATAAATTATTTTATTCCAGTAAATTGTTTTAAATACCAAGATTCCACTATTTTCACCTTCTCCATTATAATATGCTGGCTTATATGGCTTCACAACTATCGTCTGCAGCATATTCTACAGGGGCTAATCAAAATTGGACGAATATAGGATAAAAAAATCTGCATTATTCATATCCAGTATTAAATACAGGACATAGTGGTTTTATAATATAAAACTCCAGTGTAATATACAGGAAACTAAATATTAAATTATTTAATTCCAGTAAATTATTCTAATTACCAAGTTTCCACTTTTTCCACTTCTCCATTATAATATACTGGCTTATATTCCTTCATGAGTAAGCATATTTTATAGGGAGTAACCAAAACTGGACGAATTTAGGGTTAAAAATTTTGGATTACTCACGTCCAGTTTTAAATACAGGACATAGTGGTTTTACAATATAGATATCCAGTGTAATATACAGGAACAAAATATTAAATTATCTAATTCCAATAAATTGTTCTAATTACCAAGTTTCTACTATATTTCACTTCTCCATTATAATATACTGGCTTGTATCCCTTCATGAGTAGCATTTCCAGCATATTTTATAGTGGAGTAACTAAAATTAAACGAATACAGTATTAAAAAATTTGGATTATTCACGTCGAGTAAATTGTTCTAGATCTCCATTATAATATGCTGGCTTATATGGCTTCATGAGTAGCAATTCCAGCATTTTCTATAGGGTGTAATGAAAATTGGACGAATATAGGATTAAAAAATATGCATTATTCACATCAAGTATTAAATACATGACATAGTGGTTTTACAATATAGGCGGCATTGCGACCACGGGCTTGGACGTCACTTGGCAATTTGGTCTCCAACTGCATCAGGTAAATTCATTCTTGCTTCAGCCTGAAATATGCTTAGATATCCAGTGTAATATACAGGAACAAAATATTAAATTATTTAATTCTAGTAAATTGTTTTAATTACCAAGTTTCCACTATATTCCACTTCTCCATTATAATATACTGGTTTGTATCCCTTCATGAGTAGCATTTCCAGCTTATTTTATAGGGGAGTAACCAAAATTAAACGAATACAGTATTAAAAAATTTGGATTATTCACATCGAGTAAATTGTTCTAGATACCAAGATTCCACTATTTTCACCTTCTCCATTATAATATGCTGGCTTATATGGCTTCATAACTATCGTCTACAGCATATTCTACAGGGGCTAATCAAAATTGGACGAATATAGGATAAAACAATCTGCATTATTCACATCCGGTATTACATACAGGACATAGTGGTTTTATAATATAAAACTCCAGTGTAATATACAGGAAACTAAATATTAAATTATTTAATTCCAGTAAATTGTTCTAATTACCAAGTTTCCACTTTTTCCACTTCTTCATTATAATATACTGGCTTATATCCCTTCATGAGTAAGCATATTTTATAGGGAGTAACCAAAATTGGACGAATTTAGGGTTAAAAATTTTGGATTACTCACGTCCAGTTTTAAATACAGGACATAGTGGTTTTACAATATAGATATCCAGTGTAATATACAGGAACAAAATATTAAATTATCTAATTCCAATAAATTGTTCTAATTACCAAGTTTCTACTATATTTCACTTCTCCATTATAATATACTGGCTTGTATCCCTTCATGAGTAGCATTTCCAGCATATTTTATAGTGGAGTAACTAAAATTAAACGAATACAGTATTAAAAAATTTGGATTATTCACGTCGAGTAAATTGTTCTAGATCTCCATTATAATATGCTGGCTTATATGGCTTCATGAGTAGCAATTCCAGCATTTTCTATAGGGTGTAATGAAAATTGGACGAATATAGGATTAAAAAATATGCATTATTCACATCAAGTATTAAATACATGACATAGTGGTTTTACAATATAGGCGGCATTGCGACCACGGGCTTGGACGTCACTTGGCAATTTGGTCTCCAACTGCATCAGGTAAATTCATTCTTGCTTCAGCCTGAAATATGCTTAGATATCCAGTGTAATATACAGGAACAAAATATTAAATTATTTAATTCTAGTAAATTGTTTTAATTACCAAGTTTCCACTATATTCCACTTCTCCATTATAATATACTGGTTTGTATCCCTTCATGAGTAGCATTTCCAGCTTATTTTATAGGGGAGTAACCAAAATTAAACGAATACAGTATTAAAAAATTTGGATTATTCACATCGAGTAAATTGTTCTAGATACCAAGATTCCACTATTTTCACCTTCTCCATTATAATATGCTGGCTTATATGGCTTCATAACTATCGTCTACAGCATATTCTACAGGGGCTAATCAAAATTGGACGAATATAGGATAAAACAATCTGCATTATTCACATCCGGTATTACATACAGGACATAGTGGTTTTATAATATAAAACTCCAGTGTAATATACAGGAAACTAAATATTAAATTATTTAATTCCAGTAAATTGTTCTAATTACCAAGTTTCCACTTTTTCCACTTCTTCATTATAATATACTGGCTTATATCCCTTCATGAGTAAGCATATTTTATAGGGAGTAACCAAAACTGGACGAATTTAGGGTTAAAAATTTTGGATTATTCACGTCCAGTTTTAAATACATGATATAGTGGTTTTACAATATAGATATCCAGTGTAATATACAGGAACAAAATATTAAATTATTTAATTCCAGTAAATTATTCTAATTACTAAGTTTCCACTATATTTCATTTCTCCATTATAATATACTGGCTTGTATCCCTTCATGAGTAGCATTTCCAGCATATTTTATAGGGGAGTAACCAAAATTAAACGAATTTAGGGTTAAAAAATTTGGATTATTCACGTCCAGTATTAAATACAGGATATAGTGATTTTAAAATATATAACTCCAGTGTATTATACATGAAACAAAATATTAAATTATTTAGTTCGAGTAAATTATTCTGGATACCAAGTTTTCACTATTTTTCACTTCTCCATTATAATATACTGGCTTGTATGCCTTCATGAGTAGCAATTTCAGCATATTCTGTAGGGGTAATGAAAATTGGACGAATATAGGACTAAAAAATATGCAATATTCACATCAAGTATTAAATACAGGACATAGTGGTTTTACAATATAGATATCTAGTGTAATATACAGGAACGAAATATTAAATTATTTAATTCCAGTAAATTGTTCAAATTACCAAGTTTTCACTAAATTCCACTTCTCCATTATAATATACTGGCTTGTATCCCTTCATGAGTAGCATTTCTAGCATTTTTTATAGGGAGTAACCAAAATTAAACGAATTTAGGTTTAAAAAATTTGAATTATTCACGTCCAGTATTAAATACAGGATATAGGGGTTTTACAATATATAACTCCAGTGTATTATACAGGAAATAAAAAATTAAATTATTTATTTTCAGTTAATTGTTCTAGTTACTATTTTCAACTTCTCCATTATAATATATTGGCTTATATGCCTTCGTAAGTAGTATTTCTAGCATAATTTATAAGGAGTAACAAACTTTGGAAGAATTTATGATAAAAAAATTTGGATTATCATAGGTGGAAAAGTCTGGATTGTGCCCAGCCAGTATAAAACACTGGATATTATGCTTTCACATGACATATCTCCTGCATAATTTACAAGAAGCAACTAAAATAAGAACTCTAGTATAAAACACTGGAGATATGCTTTCACATGACATATTTCCAGCATAATTTACAGGAAGCAACCAAAATAAGAACTCCAATTAATTATACTAGATCTGCATTAGCAAAAAATAAGAAATCTAACTTATTATACGTAGAAACACACCATAAAAAATATTAGCTCAAATTCCATAAACATTACTGGATGATATGTTTCCACATATTAGATTCTGCAGCATATACAACAAGCAAACCATTTTAAAATTCAAACTATTAATTCTGCATATATATCAATAAAGTATTCATATTTAACATATAATTCAAAAACTATGTTTATCAGGGTATTTACACTTCACAACTGCCATATCCTAAAGGATATTTACAAAAGTTATTTCTATTATGTCCATAATCATCACCAACCATCTCTGGAGGACTTTCATACCCTGATTTGTGTTTCCATTCTGCTGTGCCCATAGACTAAAACCAAGATACTCATGATAATATTTGATTGTATTGGGCACAATTGTCATAACATCTTTACCCTGCATCAACATATCAACATATCTTACAACAAATGCACCACAACTTGTGTTTCCTATCTGTTTTGGTGATTCTTTCCAGCGAATAACAAATGGTTCATACAGATGCCCAAATGTAGGATGCAAGTCACCAAATTTACAATACTCCAAAACCCTAGGAATGAAATGCTGATAAGCAAGAAGCTGCTCCTTTATAATGTCATACTCATATCCCTCGTAGATAGAATCATATATATATCTATGGTCTTCTCATTCAAGTCTAACACTGCCAGGTAATAATGAGTACACCAATCTAAGGCAACTTTATCATCTACAATTGGTGCAGGAATTCGAATCGGATAGAAAACTTTTTCAACAGATGACCATGGAATCCCACATCTACGATTCTCACCCATTACATACTGAATAAGACCAAATCCCAATCCTTCATTCCAAAATTCAAATTCAGTCCACTTTTCTGGAGGATTTTTCCAGTCCTTATATGCAAATTCCAAAGTGTCATTAAAGTCCACATCTGTTGTTGTTGAAGAAAATGGATACTCATTGATGTGACATATATGCTTCTTCCTCACAAAATACAATAAAATATCTATGTTGTCACGATCCAAAATCTACTAAGAGTCGTGATGGCACCGGACACTGCTGTTAGGCCAGCCAAGTCAAATACTAAATTAAGTCTCGTTTAACACTTTTGAAATACAGGATTTTTCCTTTATTATTTAGAAATTTTAAAGAATATATTTTCGTATCGAATTAAAATGTTAAGCAATTAATACAATACTTCGAACCATCCCAGAACCCGAAGTCACAAGTGCATGAGCATTTACTGACAAGAGAAATAACATACAACATCCGTCCGGAATACAATGGACGGAAAGTAAATACAGTACAAAAGAAGGGACTACTCTAGCTGCGGCCGTCTCGAATGATGCAACTCACCTAGTCCCAGAGTCATCCATGCTGCTATGCCCAATAGGCTGCTAGAGGTGTATATATATATACCTGTGCAACAAAAATGCACAGAAGTGTAGTATGAGTACGTAATCAACGTGTACTCAGTGAGTGTC
>MU787198.1:50750-60879 GCA_026770625.1 Nicotiana glauca
TTTAACAATTCAGGAAATGATGTTTAGTCTCTTTTTAAATTCGTTTACTAATCAAAGGTGATTTAGACAATCCAAGTCATCAATGAGTTCATAATTTATTCAATTATATCATGCTTTTGGGTCCTAGACTACCCGGACAATTGCATGATAGTAGCTACGCACGGACTCTCGTCACCTCGTACGTACGTAACCCCCACAAATAGGAGCACATAATCATTCACTTCACCTATGGGGTAAATTCCTCCTCACAAGATTAGAAAGGAGACTTACCTCGCTCTGAAGACTTGCCACCGGCATTCTACATCCTTCCGAAAGCTTGAACCAATGCACAATGCACCAAAACTAGCCAATTAATGATAAACTAATAGAATATACTCAAATACTTGTTAACAATTCAGATTATGCAAGTTCCCAACTTCGTTTAGTGAAATGACCAAAATGCCCTCAGGCCCACGTGCCCGGAATCCGAAATTTTTCGAAGATAAAGATTACTCATGACCTTAGGAACTCAAATATATAATTTTCTCCTAATTCCATACTCAAAATCATGGGTAAAATCCAAGGTTATAATCTTCTAGGTTTCCAACCAAACCCCAATATTTACAATAATTTCCATGCTTAATCTCATACATAATCAATGTATTTAGCTTATAATAGGTGAGAATAACTTACCTTAACATTGTTGATGAAGATCCTCCTTTGAACCCTCCAAAAACCGCCAAATGAAGTGAAGAAAATGAGTGAAATGAACCAAACCCGACCTTTAAAATGACCCTCTGCCTTCAGGCATTTTCTCTTCTGCGATCCCTTTCCCGCTTCTGCGGTCCCGCTTCTGCGGACCGCTTGCCGCTTCTGCGGCTCCAAACGACCCCAGGCTTTCCACTTTTGCGGTCAGCCCCACCGCTTCTGCATTTCCGCATCAGCGGATCAAGGGCCGCTTCTGCGGTCCTTCCTGCCCCCGCCCTCGTCCATTTCTGCGGTTTCTTCTTCGCTTCTGCGGGGTTGCTTCTGCGGTCCCATTACCGCAGAAGCGGAAATACCAGATACCAACAAACTCAGCTCTTCCAAAAATCTAATTTTTGATCCGTTAACCACCCGAAATCCACCCGAGGCCCCCGGGACTTCAACCAATCATACCAACCAATCCCAAAACACATTACAGACCTGCTCGAGGCCTCAAATCACATCAAACAACGCTAAAAATCATCGATCGACCTCCAATCTAAACTTTATGAACTTTGAACTTTCCGACTTCCACTTCTGATGTTTAAACCTATCAAATCACGTCCGATTGACTTCAAATTTTGCGCACAAGTCATATTTGACATTATGGACCTACTCCAACATCCGGAATTTGATTTCGACCCCGATATCAAAAAGTCAACCCCCGGTCAAACTCTCCAAAAACCTTCAACTTTCTATCTTTAGCCAAATGGCTTCAAAATGGTTTACGGACCTCCGAATTCACTTCCGATCGCGCCCCCAACTCCAAAATCACTATACGGTGCTATTCAGAGTCTTGGAATCCCAAACGGACATTGATAACACCGAAATGCACTTCAAACCAAATTTATAAAATTTTTTCTAAAATACTAACTTCCACAATAGGCGTCAAAACGCTCCAGGGTTATCCAAAACCCACTCCGGGCATACGCCCAAGTCCGAAATCATCATACGAATATGTTGGAACCTTCGGATCCCGATTCCGAGGTCGCTTACTCAAAATTCCAATCCTAGTTCATTCTTTCAACTTTAAGCTTCCGAAATTAGAATTCTCTTCCCAAATCAACCCCGAACTTCCCAAAATTAAATTCCGACCACGCATACAAGTCATAATACCTGAAATGAAGTTCTTCATGGCCTCCGACTACTAAACAGAGCGCTAGTACTCAAAACGACCAGTCGGGTCGTTACATTCTCTCCCACTTAAACATACGTTCGTCTGCGAACGTGCTGAGAACTGTACTGCAGTAGTCTGAAATCACTGTTTAGCACCTCATGCACCTTCCCTTGCTACCAAGACTTAGTTGAGCACATAAGCTCGATAAATTCTAAAAATGTTCCCTTTTATTCAAGCAAATAAGCTTTAAAGCCCGATTTCAACATCCGGAATCCTATGCTAGCCCTGTTTCCAACATACGATCACCATATCAATCACTACACGCTGTACTCAAACACAACGGCATAACTTTGCTGAATTCTTACTTTGCAACACTAAATCCACAGGACCACCATAATATTCTCTGATCAACTTAGCCAAAATCCTATTGATCCGATGCTCCCATTGCACCTCATGACATATATAGGTCTTACTCTAACCTTTACCATACCACCATGACGGACGAGATGTACCGACATTCATGATCAATCGTCGAGTCAACAAAACATTAGGCCTACACTCCTGACAAGGCCTCCACCTCATTCTGAACCCAATAATGGTCTTATCTCCATAACATACCTCATGTAGCTGGATTGCACAGAATCCTAGATCAAGGGATCTCGTCTCATCCGATACAATTGCTCAGGCAACAAGCCACCTCAGAAATTATAAAAATCACATATGGTGCTACCATGTGCCAATAGGCCACCAATCTGAACACAACACAAACAGAAAATCGAATTCTGGAAGGAATTATCTAAACCCCGCACTAATACGGACTTTTCCTAGAAAGATAGGAAGCGAAACACAAAGGAATAGCACGTAGAAAACTAGACTCGACATCACACTGTTGCGGCGCGCAACCCGATCCGAAAATAGATCTCATAAAAGGAGATTGCACTTTGAGCTAAATCTGCTCATTACAACAAAATATCGAATTTCGATCGCAAGCACATTAAGTGCATAATACCATCCCTGAGGAAACACATAGCGCTATTGGCTACGAAATCCAAGCACAACTGAGGTGCGATATACAAAATAAATCTCAAATCCATCCTACTCATAACATGATCATTTCTACGCGGACTCTCAACACGTAAGTAATTTTCTCAAGCCGTCTCACAACTCATATGGCGCAATACATCATTACCTGGAATAGACGATGACAAAATAACACCCCGACCGTTACTCCACAGGGAACACTCGCTAAAACTGAACACAACTGGCCTGATATAAAGCCCTGTTCACATATGTAAATCAATACATCGATCTCAAGCCAATTTCTGATTGTACCAACTTGGCGAATAACCTTTCAAAGGTTCATAGTAACTCTCTTTTCCTCATGACACATAAGAACAACCGTCATAACCGAAGCAACCTCCCCAGTTCATGACCCAATAAACAAGGTGCCCTCCAGGCATAGTTTCTCAAACAAATGTTATTACCACAATCCTCATACTTGCTTAAATCTTTAGTCAATCAAGAGACTACATGCCACACTTACACAATCTTCCTATGGGACACGCTCCCACAATCTTCTGAAATAAATATCGAGTCTGCTCATTCCAACCATCGGTCGCACTAACGCTGAAAAGAGATCAAGAATCCTTAACCAGGATACAAGGCCTTTTTTCATAAAACATCGATCTCAGGTGACTCTGAAGCCAATACAAATTTACTCTAATCATTCAACCCTTTCCTTTCTCATCCGAGCTTGTGACATCATAGTCACTACCAAGCTGTAACCTTGATCCTCACTTCAAATTCCATACCTCTCACTGCACCCAACGTGACGATATACGATAGACACAATTTCCATAACAACCCTGGAACCACTGATAAACTAACACTTCATCATATAAAACTTTTCATTTAACTCACTTTAGGAGAATCATAGCAACACCTAGGTAACTTCCCATAACCGTAGGATATGCAAATCTGCAAGTAGTGGTCGAAGCCACCATAACACTTTCCGGAATCTGCTTCTGCACAATAAGCCTTAGAAATAGAAGGCTTCGGAATAACATCAATTGCGGCGGCTGGAAAGCCTGATACGCACAACCTGATCGCGCTGAATGAACTAATCACAGATCCCAATATGCCAAATTCAACTATGGCTAATCAACCTCTTTCCTTCAATTTATCCTTGAGTGCTTTGGAAATAGTACCAATTCTCTTCAACACATAACACGCTCCATCTACACTCATCTCGAGTGACCTTGAACTATGAGACCATGCTGTCTCAACCCCTACGAACCATTTTGTACTTCCCAATTTCTACATCACAAGCCAACCATCACGAAACATTTTGTGCCACTTCTCATAAGCTGCGTTCCAAGCTTGATCCTCAATTATGACTATAAACTCGACATTATTAGGCACCACACTTTACCTCTTGAATTTACTAGGACCGTTACTGAGAGCCACCCGCTCTGACTTGGTCCATAATATAATCGGCTACATAAATCTTGTAACACAGGAGTATCCTCTCGACGAGGCACCTAGCAGAATTACTCCCTTTAAAACCTGCTTCCATACAAGGCACACATCCCGAATCCTTTCCCAAGTTCGAACATGAGCCCATAAGGCCAAACATAGCACATCTTTAACAATTCCTCTGCTAAGATTACTACTTATAATATTTTTCCATAGCTGAGATGACCCCTCAGTATGCTATTAACAAGAAACTTCGCGAGTAGTTAACCATGCAACCTAAATCATAAGCGGTGGGACTCTCCCACTTAGCTTAAAGCCATTATTACAAAACTTTGGAGTTCACCATTATTCTTAATTTCTATTGACATAACCTTGCGCAATCATCTGCTGCAAATTCTCGGAATTCTCATGTAAATCCCCATTTCTCATATTCTGAATCATCATCCACCATCGCACCAACAGTCGCTGGCATTCTCGATATCTTACCGTAGAAACTCAATTTGATACTCTAATTCATTAACACCATTCACACAATAATTCCCTGTGCAGCATATCCACTAAAACTCTTCGCAGAAGCCTCGCCAACCACGCGACTGCTAACCTGCTCAACGGAATACCTCACCTGTCGAAATCACTCCCCGACACCTTCCAACGCTGCTACATGGGGTACCATCACTACGACACCAATAACCCATCATGAGTTCGAGCTCACTCTCTAGCTGTACGAGTCCATTCATCCCTTGTAGACATCCATTAAATGTGCGACAACATCTTTTTGCTTCACAGTCGTGCTACATCTTTCTTCACTTCAAGCAGCTCATTTTCGTCATACACAATCTCCTGCCGCATAACAACACTATGCTTCGAGTTATTCTACCGACTTCCATTGCTCGTCGATAAAATACCCACTTTAATTTAGATCTGAAAACGCCAATACCCAAGCACCAATATTCTCAAGTCATTCCAGACTCCCCTAAGGTGCATAGTTTTCTCATTACCAAGCCCTACGCAGCTCCACTGCTCTCCCACTTTGGGAAAACTCACTTCTTCAATCAACTGCTCGGTCTGTGCCTCCTTAGCCTGACCCTTTAGAAGTTTAAAACTCCGCCTGACACTTCCCACATGTTTTTTTATCTCTTGTTGCTCAGTTATTACCTTAGTAAAATTCATCTTTATAGAACTTGAGCCCACCAATCGCGACTGGCTTAAACCCTTTTGAAGGTCATCTTTATCGGACCGTCAATATTTGAAACATTGATTAAATCCTAAACCACCGCATCCTGCGATATCTGACGGTTGCATCTTCAATAGTATTTCACAATATCCTGCCATAAAGCGAATCGTAGCAGATTACAGCATCATCAAGCTTAATACGTCCAATTAGGACAACCGCACCCCAATAAAGAAGAGAACTCCTTCACGCTTGCCATTACCACGTTTCATTACTTCCACTAGTCCACATCTGACTATTCTTAGTTCGCCTGACCTTCCCCTGCCGGGGATAAAATACTGAATCTGTCACGACCCAAAATCCACTAAGGTCGTGGTGGCGCCGGACAACTCTGCCAGGCTAGCCAACTAACTCATCAATTAATTCCTATTTCAATACTTTTAAAAATCTAGGGTTTTTCCTTCCATTTTTTATAAATAAAAATTCACTACTAGAATTCAAATTTGAATAAGAATAGTTACAACAAATCCGTTGTAAACCCTCCCAGAAACCCGGTGTCACAAGTGCATGAGCATCAATGAATAAGGAAAATAAAATACAACATCTGTCCGAAATAGAGTGGACAGGGAATAAATAATAAAAGTGCAGAAAGGAACTACACTAGCTGCGGGTCGCCTCGCAAATTTGCAGCTCACCTAGTCCTAGAATTGTCCGTGTTTCTGCGCCCAGCAGGCCGCTAATGCATCAAGTACCTGTGTAACAAAAATGCACAGAAGTGTAGTATGAGTACGTAATCAACGTGTACTCAGTGAGTATCCCACCTAATCCTGAAGGGGAAGAGACGAGATGGTCAACTTTGACACTTACTAATGGTCCAATAATGATATACTAAAACATGAGGAATTCATGGATTTATATAGCATGCTCTAGTTCACAAGGCTGTAAAACCTTTAATAATTAGCAAAGGATGTTCAGGATTTCTTTTCTTCTATGTTCAATAATTCATATCAGGCCTAAAAGGCAATAACTACATCAAGTACTTCAAGTAAGTAACAGAAACATGCGCATATCATGCCGAGGCGACGGCCTGATCCAAAAGAAATGTAAACTGTGCACTGCCGAGGGTCGAACGACTCGAACCAATAGATGCATCTATTTTCCCCGCTCGCGAATCATCCATGCGACGCGGTCAACATAAAGTAAACAAATACACTGCTCGCGAATCATCCATGCGACGCAGTCAACATAAAGTAGACAAATACCCTGCTCGCGAATCATTCGTGTGATGCAGGTACACACAGGAATACATGCTCAACCAGCCAAATAAGAACTTATCGGGGAATATTTACTCAAATAAAACCAATTCTCCCTTAAAATTTTTTAAGAATGAAGCTTAACCCCTTTGAAATTCATTTACTAATTCTAATGTGATTTAGGCAGTTCAAATCATAAATGGGTTCACTATAATACATGTATAACATGCTTTTTGGGTCCTAGACTACCCGGACAATAGCATGACAGTAGCTACGCACGGACTCTCGTCACCTCGTGTGTACGTAGCCCCCACAAATAGGAGCACATAATCATTTACTTCACCTATGGGGTAAATTCCCCCTCACAAGATTAGAAAGGAGACGCACCAACGCATAATGCTCCAAAACTAGACAACGATAATATAAATCAATTAATATATGCTCAACTATACCTTACAACTCAATTTATAACCATTCCAAACCCCGAATGAGAAGTTGACCAAAATGCCCTCGAGCCCACGTACCCGGAATCCGAAATTTTTCAAGGATAAAAGTTACCCATGACCTTAGGAACTCAAATATATAATTTTCTCCTACTTCCACTTTCAAAATCGTGGCTAAAATCCAAGTTTTATAATTTTCTAGGTTTCCAACCAAAACCCCAATATTTACACTAATTTTTGTGCTTAATCTCATACATGATCAATGTATTTAACTTATAATATGTGGGAATAACTTATCTTAACATTGATGGCGAAAATCCCCTCCTTGAAGCTCTCCACAATCGCCCCAAGCCATGAAAATATGAGAGAAATGAACCAAATCACGACTTAAATTAAGCTTCTGCCTTCAGTCATTTCTGCTTCTGTAGAGTTATTACCGCTTATGCGGTTCCGCTTTTGCGGACAAATCTTCGCTCCTACGATCCCCAAGCTCCAGCCAATTTCCACTTCAGCGAAACCCAAACTGCATCAGCGGTCCCGCTTAAGCGGTCCAAAAACCGCTTCTGCGGTTCCTCCCCAAGCCAGCCTTTCCGCTTCTGCGACCTCTCCTCCGCAGATGCGGTCACGCTTCTGCGGAGCCTTGACCGCATCTGCGGTCCCCCAAGCCTTAGTCCAAAACCACTTCAGCGGTTACTTCCTCGCTTTTGCGGGGCCGCTTCTGCGGTCCCATTTCTGCAGAAGCAGAAATACCAGATACCAACACATTACGAACTTGCTCGAGGCTTCAAATCATATCAAACAACACCAAAATCACGAATTACACCTCAATTCAAGCTTTATGAACTTTGAAGTTTCCAACTTCTATTTCCGATGCTGAAACCTATCAAATCACGTCTGATTGACTTCAAATTTTGCACACAAGTCATATTTGACATTACAGACCTACTCCAACTTTCGGAATTTGATTCCGACCCCGATATCAAAAATTCAACCCCCGGTCAAACTCTCCAAAAACCTTCAACTTTCTATCTTTAGCCAAATGGCTTCTAAATGGTCTACGGACCTCCGAATTCACTTCCGATCGCGCTCCCAACTCCATAATCACCATACGGAGCTATTCCCAGTCTCGGAATCCCAAACGGACATCGATAACACTGAAATGCACTTCAAACCAAACTTATAAAATTTCTTCTGAAATACTAACTTCCACAATAGGTGCCAAAACGCTCCAGGGTTATCCAAAACCCAACCCGGGCATACGCCCAAGTCCGAAATCATCATAAAAACCTGCTGGAACCTTTAGATCCCGATTCCGAGGTCGTTTACTCAAAATTCCAATCCTAGCTCATTCTTTCAACTTTAAGCTTCTGAAATGAGAATTCTCTTCCCAAACCAACTCTGGACTTCTCGCAATTCAATTCCGACCACGCATACAAGTCATAATGCCTGAAATGAAGCTGTTCGTGGCCTCCGACTACTGAACGGAGTGCTAGTACTCAAAACGACCGGTCGGGTCGTTACATTCTCTCCCACTTAAACATACGTTCGTCCTCGAACGTGCTGAGAACTGTACTTGAGTGGTCTGAAATCACTGTTTACCACCTTATACACCTTTCCGTGCTACCACCACTTAGCTGAGCATATTAGCTCGATAAATTCTGAAGATACTCCCCTTTATTCAGGAAATTAAGCCTTAGAGCCCAATTCCAACATCCGAAATTCTATGCCAGGCCTGTTTTCATCATAGGATCACCAAATCATTCACCACACGCTATACCCAACATGACTGCATAACTTACTCATAGGACCACAATAACATTTTCTGCTCAACTTAGCCCAAATTTAACGAATCAGATGCTCTCCTTTGCACCTCACGACCTAATAGGTCTTGCTCTAACCTTTATAACACTAACACGGCGGAAAAGATACGCCAAAATTCTTAACCAACTGCCGAATCAATAGATCATTGAATCTATACCTCCGACAAGAATCATTACCACATTTTGAACCAAATCATGATCTTTGCTCCTTAATTTACTTCATATAATCAGATTGCACTGATCCTAAGTCCGATAATCTCATCCCACCCAGTACGAATTGCTCAGGCAATAAGCCACCTCAGACACAATCAAGAGTCCCATATGATGCCACAATGTGCCAATAGGCTACCAATTAGGATATGATACAAGAGGAAAACGAACTCGAAAAAGGAATTTCAATTACCCCGCTCGCGAATCATACATGCGACGCGGGCAACATACTGAACAGACACCCCGCTCACGAATCATGCTTGCGACGCGGGATCACAGCTAATACGAGCTTTCCTCAAAAGACAGGATACGAAGCACATAATATAGGTATGGGGAACTGTGATGAACATCACACTGTTGCGGCGTGCAACCCGATCCAAATAACATACCCATGGCGGCGTGCCACCCGATCCACCTATAGTACTCACATAAGGAGATGTACGTCGAGCTAAATTGCTCATTGCAAGAAAATATCGAATATCAGTCGTAAACACACTAAGTGTATAATACCATTCCCTGGGAAGACATATAACGCTATAATCCACAAACTCGGGCACACCGAAGTGCGATACAAGATCTGAATCTCAAGAGCCATTCTACTCATATAACATCATCGCCACGCGGAGCCTCAACATATAAAATTTTACCAAGCCGTCTCACAACTCACACGGCACAATGTATCACTTCATGAAATATCTGACAACAAGGTAACACCCTGACTACTCCACAAGGAGCGCATTACTAAAATGAATCCAACTGGCCTGTCATAGAGCCCATATTCACATTTAAACCCATCCACCAACCTCAATTCGATCCCGATCACATTGAATTAAGCCCATAACCTTTCAAGGGTCCATACTAATTTCCCTCTTCTCATAACACACCAGAACAACCGTCATAACCGGAGCAAACCTCCT
>MU787199.1:7245-24539 GCA_026770625.1 Nicotiana glauca
CTTCTTCGACTTCTTCTTCTTCGAGTTTCAATCTGAAATCCAGCCAAAACCAAGTCTAAATCTTCACCAAAACCTCTCAAAATTGTAGATTATTACTAAAACTTTCACAAAATCTTCTGAAAAAAATTATCTATAATTTATCTAGAATTTCTACAAATATGTCTTCTTCTTTTTCTTCTTCTTCGTCTTCGTCTTCTTCGAGTTTCAATCTGAAATTCAGCCAAAACTAAGCCTAAATCTTCACCAAAACCCCTCTAAATTGAGATATAAAGTCATAAACGTATTCCCAATTATTTACAACAACCCCCAATCAAATCAAATACTCCCTCCGTTTCAATTTATGTGAACTTATTTCCTTGTTGGTCCGTGCCAAAAAGAATGACCTCTTTCCTTATTTGAAAACAATTTACCTTTATGCAATGATTTATAGCTACACAAAATATTTGTGCATCATTTTACACCACAAGTTCAAAAGTTTTCTCTCTTTTCTTAAACTTCGTGTCCAGTCAAATGGATTCACATAAATTGAAACGGAGGGAGTAATAATTTTTAAAAACTCAAATTTGAATTCAAAGCTTCAAAGCTTTTTAATTGGGGTCAGTTGTCGAATTGCTGCTCTCTTGTCTTTTTGAAGGTTTATAATTCTTCATTAAGAAAATTTGAAGCTGAAGGTAAAGGTGTGTATGAACTTTGAAGATTTGACTTCAATTTTGATGAACTTTGTTGTTCTTAATTGATGAACTTCAGCTGGAGTACAATGGGGAACCAACTTTGTTGAAGGATTTCTTCAATTTTCTGTGAATTTAGAGTGAGAATTTAGTTTCAGAAGATGGAAAATGGTAAAAAGAATGTGGGTATGGGTAAGTTACGGGTAAAACTAAAAGGAAAGAGGTATATGACCCATTAATTTAGTATAATTAACGTAATTAATGTGTGTGGTTTGAACTATAATTGTACCTCATATATAGGACTTATTAATTATATCCCTTTTTTAAACTATGGTATATAAATTGTAATTTAGTTTACTAACCGTAATTATCACTAAACTTAAACATTAAAGGTAATAATTTTGCATGTGGTATATGAAGGTAAACATTCCTTCTTAATTAGTATTCAACTTCAATCCTTATTAAGCAGATCAAGAAGATTGGGATCACTAACACTAAGCATAAACATTCTACTTAACATTAAAATTTAACCTGTATATACTTGAAACTCACATCGTTGTGCCCATAAAGATTATAATTTTTGTCGACCTAAGTCGTCTTACCAAACCCAAGCATACCATTATATTACACATTGATCACGCCTAACTATACCTTATAAAAAGGATTAAGTGGTCGTTACAACTATAATTCGGTTTACAAGTCCGGAGTCGAATTTCACAGAGAACTAAGGTTTCGCTAGAGTTGTTCAATATCGCTAAGAAACACAAGTCCAAACAATTTTCTAATTATAAAGATAATATTTATTTTTGTCTAATTAACTAATAAATACTAGAAAGCAGTAAAACTATCAATTAATAAGGATAATGATTGAAGACAAGATTAAGGAAATCTAGAGTTCAATTTATTTTTGGAGTCGAAATCTTTTCTGCTACGTCTTCTATAAATTTGCATAAGTCTTATATACCGATCATGAATACTCTGACTGTCGTAAGTCTCTCTCGAGTAATTACCACAATTTTCTAGACATATTCTCCCGGATTACGCTAGCTAGCATTAAGTATGGCTCACTCAGATCGTACCAAAGTTTCGTTATCCATAATCTCACATTTAAACCGTCTGTACTGATCCCTCATATACGTTAGAAGTGTTGTTGTTCAACAACTACCTAAATATGGATTCTCTCCCAAATAATACACACTAAATAGGCACAGTCGAATGAGAGGTCTTCAACCAACCACAATAATAATGTAGTTGAACAAATAGAGAAAATCTTATGGCAAATCTATATTAACATAACAGGAAAATCATCCTCCAATAGGTTTCATCAAAACCCTAGACAATAAATTAGCTTTTCAAATTAGTATGCAAAGCTACAATACTAAAATTCATAACCAATAATGAAAATAGAAATAAGAAAGTAAAAAAATCGTAGAAGAATCCTCCGTCTTGCTCCTAGCGTGTTCTTGCCTCCCTAGGTCGAATCTCTCCGGCATTCTTAGCCTCCTTATATCTAAATTATATCAAAAGTCCTCAAAATATCATTTTTCCATATATATATACCAAGTAAGGTTGGGCCCAAACAAGTATACCTTCTCCTAAGCGAAAAAAGACACTTTTCTCGGACATGACGTGCGCAGCCGCATATTGGCCGCAAATTTTGACCAGTGTTCTGCCTCATTTGCGCGGCCGCGCACTTTTCACCCTCTTTTGTTTAGAATTTGAAAAACTTAAAATATGAAAGTTGTAGCCCTTTGAGTTAGCTTTTCAACCATATATTATAGAGTCAAATGGAGTTTTGAGTGAAAAGTTATATGCATTTTATTAGATAATGCGCAATATGCTTACTCGTTCGTCATTCGTTCTTAATTATCCTCCGTTGATCCCCGAACACAATCCTTACTTAATTTCTTGAGCTTTTACTCAGACTTCAAAGTTTCAAATCACTTGAATTCATTCTATAACATCTACATAGTTCGAATCACTCCTATAAGGCACAAAACACATAATTAGTGCAAAACACTAGCGATTAAAGCTCAAACTCAATTAAAGTGGAGTAAATTAAAATATAATAATCGACTAAAATACGTAATTATAACTTATCATCACACACCATTAAGACTTGACCATCCTTTTGATTAATCGTCGCCTTATTTTGGGAATCACATCTTCAATACACACTATTTCTCTATACATACTATGGAATGTTAGTTAATAGTGATGAAGTGTGAGAACATAGTGGGTTTTAAGATGTCATGTGCAAAATAGAACAATAAAAAACACAAGGATTGGCAAATCTTGGATGTTTGCAACTACTGGTATGCCTGGATTCGGGAAGAGGAATTTTGGTCCATTCTCTTGTATTGGTCCCTGAACAAAGAATACTGAGGAATCATATAGCAGATCTCTCACTTTGGTAGAACTGAAACATATTTCTTGGCTAAAAGTAGTGAGGAAATTTCAATGAGACGTTTTCATTTTCCTGCTTTTAAGAGAAGAAATTGTGGACTGAAATTGCATAAGTGGAGGGGAGGAAATGAGCTTTGGATCTGACGGCTGACCTAGCCTTTGCGACAAATAAATAGGGGTGAATCATACAATTTTAGGACAAAAATGTCCTTATAAGAAATTTAGGGGTCGTTTGGTATATATGATAAGCTGGAACATGATATATTATACTATTTGATTGGCAATATAAATTTATCTGAAAATAAATTTATTGTGATAAATTTATACTACCAATCAAATACAGCATAATTTTAATCACATACTTAATCCTGAAAATCTCACTTTATTTCATTAAATTTGAAATTATTTTATCCCACGTTCCATTAGAATATTCTGGAATAATTTAATCTGTGTACCAAACAATCCCTTACTAATCTCGCGTCTCTTCTCCTTTTCCCTTTCATCAATATCTGATATTATTATTTTATTATAAATTTAATTATATTTGTTGTTTAAAAAATTACTTATATTTTCTAAAGAAATTTAGTGTGTATAATTTTATTTTTATACTCTTAAATAGAATTTTAAAAAATTAGTTAAACTCTTAAATAATAAAATTTTAAAATCATTCATGAATTACATAATATTACTTATAAAATAATTTGTTATATGTTTTTTGTAATATGATACTCAAACATTCTTTTTGAAGCAATCAAAACGTAAAAGAATTTTGATGCTGACAAAAGCACTTCTCTACTCTAAAAATATACTATTTGACAAAAATGTTCCCCAAAACAAAAAGATATTGGAAAATTAAGCCAAAAAGATATTTTCTCTTCTATATTAATAATATTCAATAATTGGCTTGTAATTTGAGGAAAAAATAAAAATTTATTTTAACATTTGAATTATCAAATTCATCCTGTATATACTTCTTAGCAGCAAGTTCTCATTTCTTTATCTAACAAACTAATTGTTGATTAAATAACAACAACAGCAGCCTAGTATAATCTCACAAGTGGGATCGGAAAAGGGTAATTGTTGATTAAATTGTAATTAAATATTGGCACAATGAATATCTCGAAGGTGAAGAAACTTTTTATTCATGATGTGAGGGTAATTTGTCTCGGGTAAGTTTTGCTAACTTCTTTTCTAGTCAGAACTCAGAAATAAGAGTAGAATTTAATGACATTTCTAGAATTTATTTTATAGATAAAATTAACAAACTACAACTATAACGCGTGAAAACTAAATAAAATCATAATTTTAATTGAAAAAGAAGGGATGGGGAAAAAATCAATTAAGTAGAGATAAGTTTAAATTTTAAAATTTGCTTTCAATGATAAGATGTGTGGAGTTACTTATTTCAAAAATATGAAACATTGTATTTCATATGAAATCAAAAAAACTTTTAAAATTAATAGATTAAACTAATGGAAATTTTGTGCTATCAATGAGAATTCTAATAAATCTCGATAATTTGTAAATACAAATACTAAAAGGTTACTGTTTGACCAAAAAAGTGTTGAACTTTCTAGTTAAACAGTTAACAAAAAAATAGAGGATAAATCCTAGCCAAACATAATTAATTTTAGATCTAAGCATATTGAATACGAGAATCATATAAGACCAAGCTTGCATATTTCTTAGGATAATTAAAGAACATCAAATGTAAATGGTAAGCTTACATCTTTGACACCGAATTGTTTTGTATCTGAAAGAGTAAAGAAGAAAAAGAAGGAATCTCGTTGAGAATTAAGAAATCTATCTTTATTGATTCAATAGTAACGATTACAAAAGCTTGTAATCAAAATCTAGGCTTCTACTTTGTTATTGGAGGTCTTCCCTCGTTCTTCTGTTCCTTTTTCTTTTCTGGGAGCATCCCCCATCCCCTTTCTTGCTCTCTTCTGTCATATATATATAATTACCCATCTTCTCATTTGTACAACGGTCTTTAACCAGCATACCATTTCTTGACTATGCTCATCTTTACTCGCTCAAGCATGCCTGCGTATATTCTGTTGTGCAAGCCTTTCGATGACTCGATCCCGGCGGTGGTCGAGACACTCGTCGTCATCACGCCTTATGAGTACGTCTATGGCTTGGTCGACCCCTTACTATTCCTTTTAATGGTAATCCACTTGTGGTCAGATTTTGACCCATACAGTTAGCCCCTCCGTCTGTTGAAGTCGCCTCTTGGCGAGCCCGATGGTTGGATTCTATTAGTTCAAAAGTTAGGAGAAATATAATCATTATGCGAGGTTGGAGGTCCTTATGGCAAGGTAGTGATATGATGCTTCAAGAATCTCATTAGACTGTTACATCATTTCAGAGTTGGGTTGTCACTTCAATCCATGATATCATGAATGCTTATTATGCGTCATTATGGCGCACGTTTCCCAGGCGTCGTATCGTTTCCTGTGCCCTTTTCATTTCCTTATTGGCGGCTCTCGAATTTCCCGCTTAGGAAATTTATGTTTCTATAAATAAGGGAGCCTTTTATTAGACTGTTGCGCTTTTCAATTTGCCTAAGAAAGAAATTCTTCAAACTTCCTCCTCCTTCTCTATTCTTTCAAACTTCTTCTTTTGCTAGAGTTTGCTATAACCATTACCTTTTTTTCCCTTTACTGTTCTCGTTTGTTTCGATCAAAGAAGACAAATGGCTAGTACTTCTTCTCAATATGATAAAGTTGTCGGTGCTCCGGTGCCGGAAAGTGACTTATCTTTGTTCGAAGAGGGAGCGAAGGTGGTGGAAGACGAAGGATTTTCGACGATGGATGAGGTAGTTCCTCGTCCGGGGAAGGCGAGGACCAATTTTAATAGCCCTGCTAGGGATGAACCGAAGCTCATTCCTTCTACTATAGATGAGGCGGCGATCTAGGCTCTCAAAGCTAAGTGAGGAATTCCTGCTCTTAACGAGATGGTGCCAGTAGGGAAGAATATTGTACATCTGCACCGCCTAGGATACTCCGCGTTCTATGCGTATCCCTTTGTTGTTGGGCTTCCCCTTCATTCTCTAGTGTTGGACTTCTGCCGCTTCTATGAAGTGTGCCCTGCACAACTCTCTCTGTATGCGTACAAACTCTTTCTTATGCTCATCAAGTACGTGGGGCTAGCCGGCCAAGGAATTTTCCTTGGGAATATATTCACATCTTTGCCCTCATTTCGGGGTACGATGATCCATAAGTGCCATCGATGAACCAAGAGTTTGGTGGTGAAGATGGACGATAAGTCCAACCGTTATTTTTGGGCAAAATACTTCTACGTGCGGACAGAGCACCTCGGGGAGAACCTAGCAGGGTTTTCAGAGACGTGGAACTTCGCTTGTGAGTTTTGCTTTGTTCACTTAGTGATTTTCCTTAAGACAGTCGCCGATCATCTCCCTTTAGGCGGCATTGCTGAGGGTTTGTTTTTGCTTTTGAAGCTGAGATACTACCTCCCCCACTAGTTGCTGATATCCGCGAGTGGGTGAGCGCAATTCTCCCGCACATGGTGGGGATTTGTGAGTGGGCGTCCTTCCATGAGAAGTTTGGGCGCATGCCTCTTACTGGTGAGTCGTCCTATTGTAGGTTTTCTTTACTCTTTGCTTCGTAGTTTAACCTTGTTGTTATAGGATCTAATTCCTCCTTATAAATAGGTCGAAGAATGCGAAGGGCGAGGGCTCCCCCGCTTTCATTCCGCCAATCGGCGCTAGGGTTAAGCACGGATCGGGTGTAGCACATTTCGGATTCGGATTTTGAATTTCGGATTCTAGAAAATGCAATCCGAATCCAATCCGAATTATATCGGATCAGATCAAATTTTAAAGTTTCAATCGGATCGGATTTCGGATCGTATTATTATTCCTCAAAGTTGCTAATATGTATATTGTATTTTTAAAGTAGGAAATACATTAACGAAAATTCATGTTTATGTAATTATGAGAGTACTATGGTGCCAATATGGCTAAATCTAGAAATTGTAAAGGTAATAACTTGGAGGAAGATGTAAATGAAGTACTTATTATCCGAAATTAAAGTGTAGTGTTTATACATTACCTAATAATTTCAGATTTTGGATCGGATCGTATTAAAATATACCAATCCAAATACGATCCGAAATCCAATTCAATCCAAAATTGAATGGATTGGTTCGGATTTTGGATATCCGATCCGAATAAACATCCCTAACCGTTGCCCCTTGACCGGCCTGCGCCGAGGGCTACTGCCCAGCCTGCACCAAGAGCTACTGGTTGATTTGCGCCCGCAACCGACGTCGTGCGCGCTGAGGCTACTCCTCAGCCGGAGACTCCGATTCCTGCATCCCGTTCAATGAGCAAATCTTCTCATGTTAGTAGTGGGAAGGCCCCATCAAAGAGACAACGGGTAGTGTTGGAAGAGGCTTCTCCAGCCGAAACATCTTTGAGGGGCGACCTTGACTCGGCAGTGCCCGAAACCGGTGGTGGTTCCAACCCGACCATGAAGGCGACGCCTGTTGTGAGCGATCAATGGGCTAGTGCGATGGAGAGGCGAAGTTTCGAGGCTGCCGCTGCTATTTCGGGAGGCCCTTCGACATCTCGGCATAATCGTGCCCCTTCTTCGGCCATTGAGAGTGGGAAGGGTGTTATGGTTGAGAATTATGAATCCGAATCTGACATCGGCCCTGAGGACATGAGGATATTCGAGGAGGGATTTACCCTAATTGTGGTAAGAGAAAAAATCCCTTCACAAATACTCGAAATACCGTCGAACCTCAATCTGCTGTAAGACATAGTGGATTTGGTGCCACAGTTCGATCTTCTTTGCTTTGCCGCTGAAAGTGGAGCTCTTCAAGACGTCAGAGATTCTGAGTTGTCACGCGGTGTGGCCGCGATGGGCCTAAGGGTGAGTTCCCCTTTATTTCCTTAGATTTGTGACCTTTGATTTTACACTGACTCTTTCTTGTCACTTTCGTTCGGAATGGACGAAGAAGGTGGTCGAGTTAGAAAGAAAGTGATAGAGATGGAGAGATTCGAGAGCGCTCGAGTGTCGTTTTTAGCGAGGGTGGGGCCACTGGAGGATACTATCTGTGTCCTTAAGTCTGAGTGGGAGTCTGAAAGAGCGACGACCATGCTAAGGGAGGCACGGCTCGAGGAGCGAATTGGTGAACTTGATCGGGACGTGTTGATCTTGGGAGATCAAGTGGCGACTCTCAAAGCTGAGAAGGCGCAGTTATTGGTTCAAGCTCCCCCTCAAGAGTCTGCTTCGGCCACTATTCCCCACTACTTGTATGAGATATGGGTCCAAGTCGAGGCCCAACGTGACATATACAAGAGTTTATGGGAGGGCGAGAATGTTACAGAGGCCGCCTTTGAAGATGCTCGAGCAAAGGCACGTAAGGCTCGCACTGCTTGCAGTTACGATCCTGCGACATTGGAGGCTGGTGAGGGCGTTGATGTCGAGGATGGGCTCCCTTCTGATGATGATGATGTTTTTGGGGAGAACGGCGATGGGGATGACGCTTAGTGAAGCTTTTGCTGCAACATTTGTACTTAGTTTAGTTTTTTTTTGTTCTGTTGTTGTTCATTATCATCTTTTTCCGAGGTCATGTTTCGGTCTTTTGTAAGGTGTGGCTGTCGCGCATGTATTTCATTCGCATGTATATCTGAATGAAATAATTATTTCACCTTCGTTTCTGTATCTTTTGATTTTCTTTGTGATGAGTCCCTGATCTTTTTTAATTGAGAACCCGGCCTTGCAAGTTCGGGCAAGGTTGACTTCTGATTTTCCAACTTAGGCAGAACCAACCTTAGTTCAAACGAGGTCGGATTTAGACTCGCCACCTTGGGCGAAGTCAGTTTCGACTTGTATGATCGAGTGGGATCGAATTTTGACTTACCAATTTAGGCGAAGTCAATTTTTCCATATGTATTCGAGCGAGGTCAAACTCGGATTTGCCATCTTGGGCGAAAGTGTAACACTCCTCAAATTTATAAAAGTTTTGAGACACGCTAATTATAGAACTAATTTATTACTATTTTTATTATTTATATATATATATATATAATTGAATATACAATTAGGAAAATATTAATAGCTTTAATATTTTTATTATGAAAAGTGGGTATCATTAATCATTAGTTAAATAAAAACAAAAAAAAACCAAAAAAAAAAAACAATAAAACAAAAAAGAAGCAGGGGACAAACCTAAAAGCCCATAAAGGGCTAGTAGAACCAAAACTTTATACGAAAAAAAAAACAGAGAGACATATTGTTCCTTCGCACGAATGGAACCAGCGAAACAAAGGCTCTTTATCACTCAGGCACAGAAAATCTAGGGTTCTTTACAAATCACTAATTCTTGAACTCAGGTATATAAAATTTCCTATTGTCAATTACCCTAAAGAAATAGTAGGTAAGAATTGGATAGTTAATTCCCTTCTTCCTCTATATCAACAATAAATTTTACGTTTAGATGTAAAATTTTAAAATTGATTAAAATGCACTAGTTGTTGTAGAATCGATTGTTTGACTGGTGTCAATTGGACTGGGGCCTACGTATTGACTCGAGAAGTTTTGAGGTGAGTTGATATAACTCTTTACTAAAGTGGTTTAACTCACAAAAGCACGCACACAAGGTGTTTGATGAATTGCATAAAAGAGTTAGTATATACTTAATTGGAGTAGTAAGCACCTATTAGCTTAGAATTATTTTCTAGCTAAAGTTTAGAAGATTATTTGGATATATGTGCATAAATTTTAGATTTTTATGTTATTCTTTATAATTAATTGGAGTAGTAAGTACCTATTAGCTTAGAATTATTTTCTAGTTAAAGTTTAGATGATTACTTGGATATATGTGCATAAATTTCAAAAATTTATGTTATTCGTATATGCCATTTTCATGTTGAAAATTTATGAAGGATCAAGAACCTTTATAAATACTTTTGAATGTTTATTTCATTCTTATTTCATGCCTTACATTTAAGGATACCAGTATGAGTATGTATAAAAAATTTAGACTTGAAAAGTTACCAGAAGAAGTTTTAGAAAGAAAAGATTTTTGGGAGTATCCTTTATTCTGAGAAATGGTCATCGTCCAGGCATAGGGTCCTGACCAAGGCGTTGACTTCCTGAAACTACTTATGCCAAAGTAGGGAGCACACGAGCCGAGGGTCTCATTGCTGAGAATTTACTTAGTCATGCTAAGGTATGAGACATGAGCGCTGAGAACCATGAAGCGAGTGACACCTCGTGGATTGGGCCTATTCGATCTGGTTGGGGATTGAACTCGTGCCGATCACACGATGACTGAGACAAAATTAAGTCATGATAGTTGGGACTCCCAAAGTATAAAGTGAAGCATTTTTTTTTATAAGAAAGAAAAAGAAAAGAATTTCTTTTAGAATGTTCATAAACTACTAGTATGCAATTATTTTAGAATTATTCTTATAAGCTTTATGTTTTGCATGTATTTAGAACCTTTGCTCGTAATGTATATGTTAGTAAAGTTTCGCCCCCTGTTATTGAGATTCACTGAGTACAATGGATGGTACTAATTTTCTCTTTTGGGAAACTAAGTTGGTCTGTGATACAACGTAGGAACCGGTTTTGTAGGCGATCAAGCTACGGGTTACGACTTCCTTCTCGTCCAGTGCTACTGGTGAGCTCCGCTTTTGTTCGTGGAGTATCCCTTTGATTCATCTTTATTTAGTTATTTCTTTGGTTACTTAGATAACTGGCCAGGAAATCTCATGTCCTGAGCGGTGCGTTAGTTTATCAGTAGAGGCTTCATAGACATAGTCGTTGGGTTAAGATTCAGATGTTTTTGATAATAACTTAGCAATAATTCAGTAGTTACTATGAATAAAGTTTTGGAATTGATTTTGTTAAATATTTAAATTAATCAAAAGTATTTGGTTAGAGTGTTGCCTTGTTTCTTATAAAGTTTGGAGTTATAAAAGATTTGATAAGCAGAGATGGTTCGCTCAGTCATCTTCAGTAATCGAGTGTCGGTCCCGGCTTGTTCTGAAAATGGGTCGTGACAAACTTGGTATCAGAGCCTCAGGTTTATGGAGTCCTAAGGGTTTATGAAGTCGTGTTAGTGGAGTCTTGTTTATAGGTATGAAGCGCACCATACTTATAAACATGAGGCTACAAGCATTTAGGAAAAGTCTTATTTTTTTAATACTTTAGATCGTGCAGTAGATCCTAACTCTACGAAATTATCTAATGTATTCTTTTCTCCAAAACTCATAGAAATGGCTCGTACTCACAACTCTGACACGAACATTCAGGATGCTGCTCAAGAAACTATCGCTACTATTGTGGCTCAAGGTAGAACTAAGAAGGCTTCGACTCAAAAAAGGAGGGGAAAATCCACAAAGGGAGTCCAAGTACCCAAGGTTGAACAAGAAGAAGGGTGGAGCATGATGATCCAATACCGCCCCCAACAATAGCTCCGACTCAGGCAACTATATCTCCCAAGGTGGGTCAATTGTTTAATGTTGTCAACAGTGCTACGGAGATGTTTAAAGCCTTTATGGCCAACCAGAATGATAGAAGAGATGAGATTCCACCTCAATCAATAGACAAAACAATTCTAATCCTCAAGAGTGAATGAATTTTTAAAGTTGAGTCCTCCAGTGTTCCATGGTTCTATAGTTGATGAAGATCTAATGTTGTGGCTGGAGGATGTCAAGAAAGCCCTCCAAGTGATGAAAGCATTTGATGATGAAGCTATGGAGCTAGCTACTTACCAGCTTAGAGATGTGGTCGACGCTTGGTTTGAGTTGTGGGAAAAGGAAAGAGATGAAGATGATGGTCTGCTTACTTGGGAAGAATTTGTAAAGGCCTTCATGGCTAATTTTATCCAAGAAGAGGATAGGGAAGCTAAGGATATAGAGTTCGAACAACTCAAGCAAGGGAATAAAACTGTGCAAGAGTACTACATGGAATTCATAAGGTTAGCTAAGCATGCTCCTCACATGGTTAATATAGAAAAAGCAAAGATTCACAGGTTTGGTGGTGGTTTAGCTTACCACATTAAAGATACAGCATCAGCTGCAGCAGTAGGGATGACAGCCTTCTCCTCTGTTATGGGATTTGCCAAGCACTTAGAAAAAGACAGACAACTAAGGAGAGAAGAAAAAAAGCATAACAAGAAAGCCCGGACAAACAGGCAGGTTTAATGGTACATCCAGCGGAGGTGGAAGGGATTCCTCTAATAAAGAGTGATTAGCAACAGCTCAGTCCAGTCATCAGTCAATTGGTGGGTCTTCTTTCAGACGTACTCAGAGTTATGGAAATGAGTCTCGCTAGAATCAGAATTTTAGTATATCATCCTCACATGGCTAGAGTCATATTGAGCGACATTCACACCAACAAGGTCTTTGTGGAACATGTAAGCGGCAACATTCAGGTCAGTGGAAGCTCGGGTTTCATGGTTGCTACCGTTGTGGAGAGATTGGTCATATAAAGTCCAACTGCCTAAAGTTACGACGTAATTTCAGTGGTGGATCAACTCGTCCTTCTAGTTCCTCAGCTACTGCAGTTGCACCACCTCAGGCTCGTGGTTCTCATAATAAGACTGCGCATGAAGCAGGCAGAGGTGCAGACCGAGTTACTCAGGGAGGGGGACAAACCCGTTTGTTTGCTACACTTTATCGTCAGAGTGCAGAGGCATTTGCAGAAGTTATTACAGGTATACTTTTAGTCTGCTCACAAAATGCTTATGCCATAATTGATCCAGGTTCAACGTTTTCATATGTGACTCCATACTTTGCAATTAACCTCGGACTAGAACCTGAACAACTTAGTGAGCCATTCCTAGTATCTACTCCAGTTGGTGAGCCAATGAAAGTCACCAGATTGTATAGTTTCAGTCCAAGGTTGCAACACCAAAGCCGAACTCATAGAGTTAGAAATGGTGGATTTTGATGTGATCATGGGTATAGATTGGTTGTCTTCCTGCTATACCATGTTGGATTGTCATGACAAGATAGTCAGGTTGCAATTTCCAAATGAATAAGTCTCCGAGTGGAAGGGTAGTTCAGCATCGCTTGTAGGTAAGTTTATCTCTTACCTTAAGGCACAACGAATGATCGATAAGGGGTGTCTTGCCTATTTGGCTCACATCATTAATCCAGAATCAGAACCACCAGCTCTTCAGTCAGTTTCAGTTGTTATAGAATTTCAAGAAGTTTTCCCAGATGACCTTCCCGGACTTCCTCTTGAAAGAATCATAGACTTTGGCATTGATCTCATGCCAGGCACTCAACCTATATCTATACCTCCTTATAGGATGGCTCCAGCAGAACTTAATGAGTTGAGAGAACAGTTGAAAGACCTTCTTGACAAGGGCTTAATCAGGCCGAGTGTTTCACCGTGGGGTGCCCCGGTCCTGTTTGTCAAGAAGAAAGATGGGTCTCTTAGAATGTGCGTCGACTATCGGCAGTTGAATAAAGTTACCATTAAGAACAAGTACCCACTGCCAAGAATTGATTATTTATTTGATCAACTTCAGGGTGTAAAGTACTTTTCAAAAATAGACTTGAGGTTGGGTACCATCGGTTGAGAATTAGAGAAGAGGATATATCTAAAACAGCATTTAGAACTTGTTACGGGCACTATGAATTTCTAGTGATGTCCTTCGGATTGACAAATGCTCCAGCTGCATTCATGGACCTTATGAACAAAGTTTTTAAGCCATTCCTTGATACCTTTATTATCGTGTTTATAGGTGATATTTTGTATACTCTAAGAGCAAAGAAGATCGTGCAGAACACCTCAGAATAGCCTTATACACCTTGAAGGAGAATGAGCTTTATGCCAAGTTTTCAAAATGTGAGTTTTGGTTGCAGTCAGTGGAATTTTTAGGCCACGTGGTATCTAGCGAAGGAATAAAAGTAGACCCTCGGAAGACAGAAGCAGTCAAGACCTGGCCTAGGCCGACAACGCCAACCGAAATCAGGAGCTTCTTGGGTTACTGGCTACTATAGAAGGTTTGTATATGGGTTTTCCTCACTTGTAGCTCCATTAACAAAGTTGACTCAGAAAGCAGTTAAGTTCCAATAGTCAGACGTTTGTGAGCAGAGTTTTCCAGAGATAAAGAAGAGGTTGACCATTGCACCTTTGTTAACCTTGACGATAGGTTTGGATGGGTTCACAGCGTATTGTGATGCCTCCAGAGTTGGACTTGGTTGTGTTCTTATGCAAAATAGAAAAGTTATTGCTTATGCTTCCAGGAAGTTAAAGAATCATGAAAAGAACTACCCCACACACGACTTGGATCTTCCAGCAGTGGTGTTTGCATTAAAAATATGGCGACACTACCTTTATGGCGAGCATTCTGAAGTGTTTACAGATCACAAAAGCCTCCAGTACATTTTAAAGTAAAAAGAACTAAATTTGAGACAGAGAAGGTGGCTCGAGCTATCGAAAGATTATGACATCAATATCCTTTATCACCCGGGCAAAGCTAATGTGGTAGCAGATGCACTTAGTAGGAAGTCAATGGCTGTCTTGGCCCATCTTACAGTACAAAGGCGATTTTTGGGTCGAGAAATTCAAAAACTAGAAAATGATGGAATTATATTGGATGAGACCAAATAAGGAGATATAACTGCTTATGCCTTAGCGCAATCCTCCCTTGTTGCGCATGTTAAGGCTAAGCAAGACAAATATCTGTACTTAGTGAAACAAAAAAAAAGGAGTCAGAAACAAAGAAATTACTGCTTTCACTCTAGGAAGTGACGGAGTTTTGAAGTTAAATGATCGTTTATGTATGCCTGATGTAGATGGTCTTAGGAAGGCCATAATAGAGGAAGCTCACAATTCGAGGTACTCTATCCACCCAGGTGCTACCAAAATGTATCTAGATTTGAAAGAGTTGTATTAGTGGAAAGGCATGAAGAAACAAGTAGCAGATCATGTGGCTAAATATTTGAATTGCCAGCAAGTCAAAGCCGAGCATCAGAGGCCTGATAGCCTAGCTCAAGATATAGAGATACCACAGTAGAAGTGGGAGGTGATGAATATGGATTTCATAGTAGATCTACCTCGCATGTATCGTAAGCATGATTCAATTTGGATTATTGTAAACCGACTGACAAAGTCCGCAAATTTCCTACCAGTAAAGACGACAGATTCTGCAGAGCAGTATGCGCAATTGTACATCAAAGAAATAGTTTGATTTCATGGTACTCCAGTTTCAATCATATCTAACAGAGGCCCTCAGTTCACTGCACATTTTTTAAGGCATTTCAGAAAAAATTAGGTACCAAGGTCAATTTGAGCACCCTTTCCATCCACAGACCGATGGCCAGGCAGAAAGGACCATTTAGACTTTTGAAGATATGTTGCATGCGTGTGTTATAGATTTTGGAGGTAATTGGGATGATCGCTTGCCACTTATAGAATTTGCTTACAATAATAGCTATCAGGCCAGCATTGGTATGGCTCCTTATGAATCGTTGTATAGGCAAAGATGTAGGTCTCCATTGGGTTGGTTTGAACCAGCAGAGGTGTCGTTGGTTGGTCCAGAGTTAGTTTGTGAGGCCTTGGAGAAAGTTCAGCTAATTAGATAAAGACTTAAAGCGGCTCAGAGTCGTCAAAAGTCTTATTATAACAAGAGGCATCGTGAGTTAGAGTTCATGGTTGGTGATAAGGTATTTTTAAAAGTTTCACCAATGAAAGGAGTGATGAGGTTTGGTAAGAAAGGGAAACTTACCCCTAGATTTATCGGACCTTATGAAATTCTAGAAAAGAAAAGAAACATGGTTTATAAGCTAGCGCTACCCATTGAGTTGTCCTCTGTTCATCCTATCTTTCATATGTCTATGCTTATAAAGTACATTCATGATGAGTCGCATATAATACCTGCCGATACCATAGAAATTAAAGAAGGCTGGACTTATGAATAGGTACCTATAAAAATTCTCGATAGGCAAGTAAGAAAGTTGAGAACAAAAGATTTAGCATCAGTAAAAGTTTTGTGGAGTAATCATGATTCAAAAGAGGCTACGTGGGAGGTCGAGGAAGATATGACAAAGAAATATCCATATTTATTTGCGAAAAAAGGTATGTGAACCTAAATTTGGTTTAACATTTATATTTCATTTATGAAATACAAGTTAGCAAGTGTTTCTGTCATTCCTAGGTTATACTTAGTTGTTGTAGTAATTTAGTTTATGTCGTAGTATATTTAATTCATTAAAGTGATTTGCTTGTGCTAAAGTTGTTGTGCTTTAGATTCTTGTTAGTTATTGTGGTACCTCCTTGCCGGAATGTGAGTAATTAATTTTATGAGCTGCGTATGGTGCTTATTAATGGCCTATTATGGTATATTTGGTTGTTTTTGAGGTAGTTGTGGAATTTGTGACAGGGATATTTTTTTGGATAGTCCAATTTACAAGGGAAACTTGATAACTATGATTTTAACATGTTTTATTCCCATTCTTGCCTAAGCTTTGTTCGTGAATTGCCATAAATGAGTCCCAAAATGCTTACAAGTTACGCTTGATTGCAGATTTGAACCACAAGATGACAATTGTCAAAGATCGGCTCGAAAAGGAGTGAAATCTGCCAAGTGTGAAAGTCCAGTGAAGTGGGGATCAAAAAGACCCAGCACGGACCGCACTGCTTTGCCACGCGGCCGCGCTGGAAGTTCAGAGAGTTGGGTTTTTCACTTATGACATGTGCGGTCCGCGCCTGAGGAGGTTCAGAGGACAGAACATGCAAAGGCAAACCCACGCAGCCGTACACCAAAACAGTGCGGTCCGCGCGGATAATATTCAGAGACCTAACATTTTTGCCAACTTCTCCACGCGGCCGTGCCCCATTTCTGCGCGGTCCGCGCTCCCCAGTTAGCGCGGCCACGCTACCGTTTTGCGCGGTCCGTGCCCCCAGCTTCAGAAGTAAGAAATTGAAGACCAAGACCCCTACGCGGCCGTGCTGCATTTCTTCGCGGTCCGCGCCAGCCTCGTAGGGGCATTTTTGTCCAATTTTTCTAGCCTAGTATAAATAGAATATTTTACCAATTTTAGGTTAAGTATTGTATCAGATATAGCTGCTGCGCTCATGAGACTCAAGTTTTAGCCTATTTTGGAAAATTTCATCTTGTTTTATCGTAGATTCTTGTAGATTAACTTTGTAGTTAATTAATATGTTGATTTTATCTACTATTTCTTCAATTTCTGTTCCTATTATGTCTAGCTAAACCTAT
>MU787199.1:42070-52472 GCA_026770625.1 Nicotiana glauca
CTTCCTAGTTTGGGTTTTCAAGTCATATTTTGTTGTAGGAGACGCACTTCCTAAAATGAGGTTTTACCCCTAGGAGACGCACTTCCTAGTTTGAATAATTGATGTTTTACCCATAGGAGATGCACTTCCTAGTTTGAATCATTGAAGTTTCACCCCTAGGAGACGCACTTCCTAGTCTGGCTTTTTCAGGTTATATTTTATTTTAGGAGACGCACTTCCTAAATTGAGATTTCACCCCTAGGAGACGCATTTCCTAGCTTGAGTCATTGAAGTTTTACCCATAGGAGACGCACTTCCTAAATTGAGAGTCCGTTCATAGGAGACGCACTTCCCAACTGAAAGTTCATTCATAGGAGATGCACTTCCTAATTTTAGTCAATGAAGTTTTCACCCCTAGGAGACACACTTCCTAGTATTGGCCATTTAAATTCACCCCTAGGAGACGCACTTCCTAGTTTGGTTCATTCAGGTTTTATTTTAGCAAACGCATTTGCTAGTCAATTTTTTGGTTTTACTCATAGGAGACGCACATCCTAGTCCAGTCTTTAGTTTATTCTCATCATTGCATCAATAGTATAAATGGTTACAATTTTGCTAACAACTCACAAATCTTCCTAGTGCAAACTGGGGCAGAAATTTCGTTTGTTTTATTTGTTTTGGTTGCAGGTACCCACATGGAAAGCAAGGGAACAGAGAAAGTTTCGGCAATCAGGCACCCAAGGGAGGACAGTTCAAGTTTTAAGGGAATGCAGCAATGTTCAAAGGAAGACAATTCGAGTATTGATAATCAGGCACCTACCTATAGAACAAGGGAAGTACAATTCAAATTTTAGATTTCAAGTTTTAATATTTGATAACATGCTGTACCCAGCTACCAAACTAGGGCAGAAAATTTTCTTTGTTTGTCTATTTTTGTTGCAGTCAGGAGCCCACCTGGAAAACAAGGGAATACTTTTCAAATTCAGCAATCAGGAGCCCACCTGGAGAACAAGGGAATACATTTCAAGTTTCAGCAGTCAGGCGCCCACCTGGAGAACAAGGGAATATTTTTCAAGCGTTGCAGTCAGGAGCCCACCTGGAGAACAATGGAATACTTTTCAAGCGTCAGCAGTCAGAGCCCGCCTGAAGAATAGAGGCACATATTTCAAGTCTTAGCAGTCAAGCATCACTCGGAGATAGGGTAAAACATCTCAGATCACAATTCAAGTCAGCAACAAAGGAGGTTTGCGGAAATAATGCGAGTCAAAAGTCCGAGATGACCAGCAGATGTTGGTGACAATCCAAAATAATAAAAGAAGAGGAGAAACAAAAAGACGGCAAAAGGAATCCAAATGCAGAAGTAGAGAAAGATGTGAATTGCTTAAGACATGATTGGAGTCACAAGCGTGTGGTGCTGTCCGAGTTTGGAAGAATGAATTAGCACCTGCAACTAGCTAGCGTCAAGGTTCAGATCCAAAGTCTGCATGAAGAACCATTCAAGACTTAAGATCAAGCTTCAGAATACTTATAGATAGGAATCTTGTAACTCGTAGTTGACAGGCTTAGCTAGTCTCTTTTCATTTCTTTTGATTTTGATGTAAAACAGGGCCGCGAACGGAACCTCGGTGGAACGGAACCTCAACCGGCTCTTCACCTCGGCATACTCTACCATCTCACTCACTTCTGAACTACACTGACCTGATTCCTTTATAGCTAAGGATATGTAAGCAACCTCTGAAGCAAGGTTCGGTCAAATCTTTCAAAAATGCTTCCCACGGAGTATTCAAACGGGCAAAAATCGCTCGTATACGCTAACTATATCTTTGCCCGAAAACTCTTCGTGTTTCTGAGAAAAGAGCGGCAACAGTGAGCACGTGATTTTTGCCCTAGATGGAAATAACTCCTAAAAATAGACCAAAATAATTTTAATTGATTTTTAGGTGTTTTTCTTTATTTAGTTGCATCGCATGCATTTTTAATATTTTTAAAAATCATAGAAAAACAATTAAAAAAAAGTGTCGCATTTTAATTTCATGCCACCTTAGGTTTAATTTGCATTTAGGAATTAATTACATTGAGTTANACAACAAAAAGAATAGGGAAGTGAAAAGGCTTGGTCTTAAATTCAAATTGGCCAAAAATTTGAAAAGCCAAAATATTTTTCCCCCAAAACCTTCCCCAAAATATTTTTCCCCCAAAACCTTCCCCAAAAAACTACCCCCACTAACAAGACCCATCACATTATATACACACCCGAAAAATACAAAAAAGAGGATCTGAGCGCCGCAACAAGCAAAAAGGGACCTCCCCGATTATTCATTTCATTTTTGCTCCATTAACGCCACCTAAGAGCACCATTACACACGAGAATAGAGCCCTTTTGTGCAAGAATACCATTAACACCACGATAACATCCATCCAAAAAATACTACCACAGTTTTATGATGTAAAAGAACATTGCAGATCACGTATTCCTCCAACACTGAAAATAATCAAGCTCCATCGCTTTTCAATCGAGTCGGCCAATTAAGTAGGTTTATGCTCGAGGTTGTGGAATAAGGTTTTTGTTTTAGAAATTGGAAATAAATGCTTCAACAGGAACCAGCGAGATCAACAGCCTTGAACAGCCGTTATACACACTGCCATCTCTGAGTTCTACGCCATTTATGCGAGGTTGCCGTTCGAGTTCCGTGTTCAGGTGGGTTCCGATTTGTTGTTCGTTGTTATAGTTGTTCTTTTCTAAACTTTCGCACATCTGGGCTGAGCAATTAAAGTGTTCATTCAAGGTTCATTTCTATCCTATCTTTTATTCTTTGATTATGCTCTATGTAATATTTGAGTGATAAACTAGTTTGAATTTGTGATGTTTTGAACTGAAATTGCTTGGTTTTGTAATGAGATTGCATCGCTAGATTTAATGGTGATTAAGGCTAGAATATTCATATTAATTTCATTCTTAAGGAAATAGGAACAAAATGCAAAGAGGCTGCTGGGATCAGGTGCAAAGAAAAAGAAAAAAACGGATGTTACATATATTTCACATATTAATTTAGGTTGTATTTAGGTCCGTTACTTGTTTTGAAAGCCATGAGATTTCATTTGTATCCTCAGAAAAGAGATCTGGATTTGATTATCTGTTGCTTTATTATTTGAACATACGTGTATATATAATCAATTGGAGTATGTTTTAGGATATCAATACGTGGGTAGGTAAACTTTTAAACGCGTAGATGAATCACGATTACGGGTACGACTCTCGTGACGTAGTTGTGATACTTAATCTCTAATTAGTTAAATATGGATATTCGTAGTTCATTTAGTTGAATAATTTTCCTTAGAACTCGGGACGCGCCATTTAGCGAATTTTCATGGCCCTCGCAAAGTTAAAAATGCGTAGCTGCTTTAGGCGCGTTCTTTAATAAAATTACATTCCTAAACTCGGGTGCACATTTATGTGACCCAAATCCAAATCTCAATGAAGTCGAAATGTGTCGACAATCACGGGCGCACTAGTACGGTGTGGTTCGAGATACATTTTCACGACGTTGCAATTCTTGTAAAAAATAAATATAATAAAAGCGGGTTAGTAACAAAAAGGCACATAAAATAGAACATGTATTGAAATAAGATAAAAATTAAATACAACAGTTGAGCGACCGTGCTAGAACCACGGAATCCGGGAATGCCTAACACCTTCTCCCGGGTTAACAGAATTCCTTATTCGGATTTCTGGTTCGCAGACTGTTAACAGATGTCATATTTTCCTCGGTTCGAGATTCAACCGGTGACTTGGGACACCATTAATCTCTCAAGTGGCGACTCTAAATAAATAATAATAAATTCCGTTCCGATTGTCCTTTAATTGGAAAAACTCCTTTACGCCCTTGTGGGTGTAGTGAAAAGGAGGTGTGACAGGCGACATGGTTCTTCTTTTCAATTCTCGGCTAAGGTTATTTCCGGGGAAGCTCAAATCCAAATGGAGTGGTCCCTTTGAAGTGATCTTTGTAACTCCCTTCGGTGCTCTTGATCTTAAAAACAAGAATGGTGAAGTGTTCAGGGTAAATGGGCATCGTGTCAAGCACTATTTCGGGAATATTGATGAAAGTCACGTGGTGGAACTTATTCATTTAAAGTGATATGATGGTAACATGCGTCGTGCCGTGACATTAAATCGGGCACTTCTTGGGAGGCAACCCATGTCTTTTTCTTTCTCTTTATTTTTCTGTTGTAGATTAGGATTTTTGAGCTGATGGTTTGTGAGATATTGCGGGGATAATGTTGAACCAGTGCAGGTCAAAAGAAGAAAGTTTTCAGGTCTCTGAAGTTTGCCTACTTGGCCGCGCACCAAAACAGTGCGGTCCGCGTAGGATAGTGAAATGGGAGCTGGGTCTCTGAAGTCAGCTGCGCGGTCCGTGTGACATTTTTATGCGGTCCGCGCAGGAGAAGCCCAAAATACATGCTCTTTGAAGTTTCCCACGCGGCCATGTGACAAAACAGCGCGGTCCGCGTGAGCTAATTAGCCAATTGAGAAAGTTGGAAATCCAGCGCGATCCGCGGCCATTTCTGCGCGGCCGCGCTGGTGGGTAAGTGATGGGTCCCACAGTATTTTCTATAAATAGAGACCTTAGGCTTCATTTTAACCTTTTCGCCAATTTTCTACCTGAGCTCTCAATTTTCACTGTTCATCAAAAGAAATTGCTTCAAGTAGTTAAAACTTTCACAATCCCTGGTAACATTCCTCACTAATCTCATTCATAGTTTAATTTTTGTTCATTTTTACTTGCTTCCTATTAGTATAACTTCATATTTTCTTCTTTCTCTCTAAGTTTAAACTGTTAGGGGAGATTTTGTGTGTTTATGTGAAACAATGGGCATGAATTCTTGATTAGTAATTGAGTAGGGACAATTAGGACCCATAATTTGAAAAAAAATTGGACTTAAATGAAAATCCCCATAGTCAGTTAATTATCAGCCCTACGCGGTCGCGCGTCCTTTCTGTACGGTCCACGCCTCCTCTTTGTTGTATGCTAAGCATCATCTGCGCGGTCCGCACCAGCCCAGCACGGTCCGCGCCAGCCCAGCGCGGCCGCGCTCCAAATCAGTGTGGACCGCGCTGATAAGGTTCAGAAAGTAGTGTTTGGAGTTTTGTCTAAGCGAGGTCTGCGCCCCTTTTTGTGCGGTCCGCGCTCGTCCAATGCGGCCACAATCCAAAACAGTGCGGACCGCGTTGGTAATATTCAAAGAGGGGTGTAACTGGAACATCTCAAGCGCGGTCCGCGCTCCAGTTTCACGCGGTCCGTGCCATCCCAGCGCGACCGCGTGACACTTTTGCGCGGTCCGCACCCCTTCTATTTTGCAACCTTGATTCTACACCATGCATTACTATTTCATCCAATTCACTGCATATGCTTTAACTAACAATGTTAGATTTTTCTCTGCATATATAGGTTAAGAAAAGAGGCGAAAAAGAACAACAACAACCCGAGAGGGGTGGTTCCTCCCGCCGGTAAAAAGGGAAGCGGATTGTCAAACTCACTCCCCAGGCACGAGAGAATATCAAAAAGACCCGCAAGATCATACGGGAAGCGGATAGAGCTATTTCCCACTCTTCGGGGAGTGAGTATACATCATCAAGGAGCATCACTTCAGAGTCCGCTCCAACTCACATGTCTCTCCCGCTTCGATTGCATGACTCCCCATCAGCTTCACCCACCTCAAAAAGGCTGGTAAATATAGTTTCAGACTCGTCTGATGAGTCTGTAGCTAAAAGTGCAGAAGAATACTCCACCTCCCCTACAACTTCATTATCTGGGGAGAGCGGAGGATATGGTGATGGGGGTGAGCCCCAAGTTGGATGTGTTGATAGAACAAGGAAGCCGGAAGCATGGGCTGATAGATTTGTGAGTGAAATAGCCTTCCACAGATTTTGGGAGTGGTGGCCCAAAAGGAAATTGATTCCGGAGAGGCAGTTTATTGATTCTGATCTTGTTCCTATCAACCCGCATGTGCAAGCACAATTCTGTACTAGAGAGGGTTGGGGTTTCTTCAAGGAACGTTGCATAGTTGCAAATGAACATATGGTGAAAGAATTTTACTGTAATGTTCATCATGTGGTGAGGGACTTAAAGGCGACACAAGTGAGGGATAAAGTGGTGATGTTTGATGGGAAGTCCCTGAATGAGTTTTTGGGGTTCAACGAAGAGGACGAAACCCAATACTTATAAAAGCTGGAAATGAAAGAAGAGGTTCGTCCTTGGTTGGCACAGCACTTGGCAGCCCCGGGCACAGTCCCAGTTTGGTTACAAGCAGGGGAGAAGATTCTGAGAAACACGTTCAATTTTGAAGCCAAGGGTTAGTTGACTTTCGTGTGTAGTAGGCTTGACCCCACCACCCATGATCACACAGTTCCTATTGCCCGTGTTGTCTTGGTGGCATCTATTATGGTCGGGTTTCCTCTCAATATGGGCAACATCATGTCCAAGGTGATTTCTACGGTCGGCCAGGAGACCAACACCAACTATCCCTTCCCAAACACTCTTTCCATGTACTTTAGAGAATTGGAAGTGAAGAAAAAGAAGTATGATTTCAAGGTAGATCCGGTAGCCCCCTACTCATGGTATAGTCAGTTGGGTCCCGACAACCTAAAGAGGTCTAAAAAGACTCAGACATCCACCTCCACCGCACCTGGCCAGTCTGAGGAGCCAGCAGTTATTGAGCAGTCCACTGAGCCTTCCACCATCCCTGCCACCGGTGAGACATTGCCTCCGGGTCCTTCTACTATTGCTGGTCCATCTATTTCAGCGGACCCAGATGTCCCTTCATCGAAGACTCACCGGTTCACTGCCCACCAGCTTGCTCAGTCCTTAGCCAGTTTGAACAACTGGATATCAGCTACGACATCCAAGTTGTCAAACATGGCCACCGTCGTTCAGGCACAGTCAGCTTCTGCCACAGTTGAGATCCCTCCTTCCATTGAGGAGACACTAAAGAAGATCCTGGCCAACCAGGAAAAGATGATGGCGATGCAGGATGCCTTGACTAAGGCAGTTGAGTCACACAGCACCGCATTGGGTAAACTGGATCGGGAGCACAAGAAGATGAGGAAGCAAAAGGCTTCAAAGGAGTCAGTGACGAAGTTGAGGGAGGATGTGGATAAGCTCTTAGCGGATCAGATGCCACTTGACTTACTCCTTGGGGACCCAGCTGTAGATCCAGCAGCAGTTCAGCCACAGCAGGAGGAGACTCCCAGGCCGAGGAAGAAGAGGAAACTCCCTAGCACTGAGGGAGTTGTGATAGAGGTGGCCCAGGTTCCAGAGGATACATCCAGTGCTCCACCGGTGGTTCAGCCTATCCTTGATCCGGCCCATGTCCCAGCAGCAGAGCAGCAGCAGGTCGGAGACCAGTCTGAGGTCCCGGCTACTACAGAGGATCCGGGGACGACAGGAGATACCATGCATGTGGACCAGGCTTGAGGGGCCTTTTCTATATCCTTTATCTATGTTTTGAGTTTATTTTGGTAGTTGGCATTGGGGACAATGCCAGCTTTTATTCGTGGGGGTGCGCCCTACTATTTTGATCCTGATACATTGGATGACTGTATATATTCTCTTTACTTTTAGCACATTTGTAGTTGGTAGATGGTTTGTATATAACTTTGCATTTTAGATGCTTTTCAACTTTATGTATATATTCATTATCCTCAGTTGTATATTCTACGTCCCTTTTGTACATATTCATTCGCTTTCTCATTTTAACTTTCTTGGTTTTCTATTTTCGTTAAAAATTTTCATTTTAGTTGCAAAGTTAGGCTCGCAGCCTTTGTGTTTTGCTTTGGAGTTTGCAATAAGCCCTTCGTTTTCTTAATGCCACGGTTCTTTCCAAGGGTAGAGTGTTGTGCGAACCGGATGGCTCTTCCCAATGATAGATGGCGTGATAACCTTCTTAAGGGTTTGAGTCTGTTTTTTATTTTTCTTTTTTGATTTTCAAGTTTTGTAGTTAAGGGTACCTCAGGCAAAGCTTCACTTGGGACTAACACACTTGCCTTTGATCCCATGGTCAAAGACATGATGTTGTATTTAGGATGGTAAAAGTCGTGGCCTTGAGACTCTTGTGTTGACCAAACAATCATCATGTGGTCATTTTGGGTCATTGTGCGCTTGAATCGTAACTAAGGTCGTTGTGGGCCCTCGACACTGTCTTTAGCAATCCTTGAGTGTATGGTGAGGATTTGAATTGTGAGCCCAAGTACCGAGCCGATGGTCTAGAATTTGCCCTGAGTGTTTGTTGAGGCAAAATCATAGGTGAAACTTGACTTGAGAAGTGATTATAGGCTCTCCTTGATCCAAAATGCCAAATTTGAACAATTTACATGACCTACCAATGAAATGATCCCTAGTTCATCCCTTTTGAGCCTTAAACCTTTTTCTTTCATGAACCAAGCTACAAGCCTATACCCGTTCTTAATGAGATCCTCTCTTAGCACCCAAAATCTTCCCTTGAGTAATGGAAAATGTTTAAGTTTGGGGGGGAGAGACAAGAAAGGCATCAATGTGGTAAAAAGGCACAAAATCAAAAAGAAAAGGGAGGCAATGAAAAAGAGAAAAAGTCAAAAAAAAGACAAAAGTGAATAAGAACCAAAAAGGAAATTCAAGGACAACAAAAAAGTGGAAAAAAAATGAGAAAAAGGTAGACAAAAAGGAGAAAGGTTTGAATTGCAAAATAAAGAGTGACAATGTGTCTCTCTAACCCCTTGAAAGAAGTGAAATTCTCAAGTGAGTCAAGAAAGTATGCCAAAATGAATCAAAAGTAGTGCTTAAGAATCTTAATTGTACAAACACGTGTCCTACCTTCATCCAAAAGCCTTCACAATAACTCCTCAAAAGACCTATATGATCTTGATTTGAGGGAAGCCTACATTAGTGGATACTTACATAAGAGACAAGCATATGGTACTTAGAGCCGAACTTATGGCCTTTTCTTTGAGAGAGATGAGTGAGATTCCATCCACCTCGGTTTGTGTCACAATACTCTAAAAGGTGAGGTTCACTTAGGGAAAGGTGAGGTTCACTTAGGGAAAGTTGAGGATATGCAAGTTTAGGTTCCACAATGACCAAAGTAATTGAGAAAAGTTCTTTGATGAATATGTGTCAACTCTTGATGCTCTTGTGTCACACTTGATCCACAAGTTTTCAAAGCTTAAATGTGTTAATGATGCATTCGCATTGAGGACAATTGTTAGTCCCAATTGATGCTTGTCAAGGTTGCTTTAGGATAGGCAGGATTTACTTGATTGTTTTCCTATGAAGGGTAGGTCTTATTTTATTTTCTTGAGGACAAGTAAAGGTTTAAGTTTGGGGGATGTGATAACTATGATTTTAACATGTTTTATTCCCATTATTGCCTAATCTTTGTTCGTGAATTGCCAAAAATTAGTCCAAAATACTTACAAGTTACGCTTGATTGCAGGTTTGAAGAAAAGATGACAATTGTCAAAGATCGGCTCGAAAAGGAGTGAAATCTGCCAAGTGTGAAAGTCAAGTGAAGGGGGGATCAAAAAGACCTAGCGCGGATCGCACTGCTTTGCCACGCGGCTGCGCTGGAAGTTCAGAGAGTTGGGTTTTTCACTTATGACATAAGCGGTCCGCGCTCATCCTGACGCGGTCCGCGCCTGAGGAGGTTCAGAGTCCAGAACATGCAAAGGCAAACCCACGCGGCCTCGCACCAAAACAGTGCGGTCCGCATGGATAATATTCAGAGACCTAACATTTTTGCCAACTTCTCCACGTGGCCGCGCCCTATTTCTACGCGGTCCGCGCTCCTCAGTCAGCGCGGCCGCGCTACCTTTTTGCGCGGTCCGCGCCCCTAGCTTCAGAAGGAAGAAATTGAATACCAAGACCCCTACGCAGCCGCACTGCATTTTTGCGCGGTCCGCGCCAGCCCTGCAGGGGCATTTTTGTCCAGTTTTTCTAGCCTAGTATAAATAGAATATTTTACCAATTTTAGGTTAAGTATTGTATCAGATATAGCTGTTGCACGCGTGAGACTCAAGTTTTAGCCTATTTTGGGCAATTTCATCTTGTTTTATCGTAGATTCTTGTAGATTAACTTTGTAGTTAATTAATATGTTGATTTTATCTACTATTTCTTCAATTTCTGTTCCTATTATGTCTAGCTAAACCCATTAGCTAGGGTTGTGGCTCAACCCTAGTGTGGGTAACTAATGGGTGTGATTGTTTAATGCTTGAATGATGTTGGGTGTTTGCTATTTGGGTTAATTGTATGGTTTAATTAGGATTTAGTGGTTGCAAATACTGAGTCTAGCTTAGTGGGTCTTGACTCTTCTTGAGAAAGAGTGTCTATGACTCCAAAATTGACCCAACAAGGAATTGGGATGGACCCATGAGAATGGTAGTCCCAATTAACG